>SSNP01000009.1:7857853-7976650 GCA_006937955.1 Pachypanchax playfairii
AAAAAAAAAAAAAAAAAAAAATATATATATATATATATATATATATATATATATATTTAATATATAAAATTTTATATATATATATATATATATACAGTGGGGCAAAGAAGTATTTAGTCAGCCACCAATTGTGTAAGTTCTCCCACTTAAAAAGATCAGAGAGGCCTGTAATTTTCATCATAGGTATACCTCAACTATGAGAGACAAAATGAGGAAAAAAAATCCAGAAAATCACATTGTCTGATTTTTAAAGAATTTATTTGCAAATTATGGTGGAAAATAAGTATTTGGTCACCTACAAACAAGTAAGATTTCTGGCTTTCACAGACCTGTAACTTCTTTAAGAGGCTCCTCGGTCCTCCACTCGTTACCTGTATTAATGGCACCTGTGTGAACTCGTTATCAGTATAAAAGACACCTGTCCACAACCTCAAACAGTCACGCTCCAAACTCCACTATGGCCAAGACCAAAGAGCTGTCAAAGGACACCAGAAACAAAATTGTAGACCTTCACCAGGCTGGGAAGACTGAATCTGCAATAGGTAAGCAGCTTGGTGTGAAGAAATCAACTGTGGGAGCAATTATTAGAAAATGGAAGACATACAAGACCACTGATAATCTCCCTCGATCTGGGGCTCCACGCAAGATCTCACCCCGTGGGGTCAAAATGATCACAAGAACGGTGAGCAAAAATCCCAGAACCACACGGAGGGACCTAGTGAATGACCTGCAGAGAGCTGGGACCAAAGTAACAAAGGCTACCATCAGTAACACACTACGCCGCCAGGGACTCAAATCCTGCAGTGCCAGACGTGTCCCCCTGCTGAAGCCAGGACACGTCCAGGCCCGTCTGCGGTTTGCTAGAGAGCATTTGGATGATCCAGAAGAGGATTGGGAGAACATCATATGGTCAGATGAAACCAAAATAGAACTTTTTGGTAGAAACTCAACTTGTCGTGTTTGGAGGGGAAAGAATGCTGAGTTGGATCCAAAGAACACCATACCTACTGTAAAGCATGGGGGTGGAAACATCATGCTTTGGGGCTGTTTTTCTGCAAGGGGACCAGGACGACTGATCCGTGTAAAGGAAAGAATGAATGGGGCCATGTATCGTAAGATTTTGAGTGAAAACCTCCTTCCATCAGCAAGGGCATTGAAAATGAGACGTGGCTGGGTCTTTCAGCATGACAATGATCCCAAACACACCGCCCGGGCAACGAAGGAGTGGCTTCGTAAGAAGCATTTCAAGGTCCTGGAGNATTCACACAGAGGAAGTAAGAGGAGGCTGTCGATGGAAGGAGAAATACTGAGAAGAATAAAGGTACAAACCGAACAATTTTTAAAGTTAAGTAAGCAGAGAACAAGACAACTTGCGATGAGTGAAATCCCATCTGAGAGGAATTTTGCAGCAATTAAAGATGCAGAATACAAACCTGATTGTAAAAGTAAAGTTTTCGAAATTAAATGATTTTATGATTTACAGTAAAATCACTATCAGGGAAGTTCAATTCCTAAAAAGAATAGCAAGATTAGCAATTTCTTTTAGAATAAATTGGCAACTTTGAACCTGTGATGCTGGGAACTTATATGCAATTTAACATATTAAAATATAAATCCTGTACATGGTTGAAGTTATGTGCTTAAGTCTCAAATAAAAAAAAAAAAGATATATATATATATATATATATAGATCTGATGCTCTCTCTGGCTTTTCTTTTCAGCAGCAAATGTTCAAGAATTCCATCAAAATAAAAGCATGTTGACACATGTGAGGTAAGTGTGAGGTACATTTGTTTCTTGTTGAAGATAATAACGTCAACAATAGAAATAAAATGAAGCTATTTACAGAGATAAAAACACTGGATATTTTAGTTCACTCATCAGTAAAGATCTAGTCTCACCACAGTAATTAATTGGCTGAGCACAGGTGGATGTCTATAGAGGCACGTGTGCATGAATATACAGATTTTCTCTTCTGCGATGCACATTATGCACATTCACTTTCTGGAAAAAAACAGGAGAGTATTGCAGCTCTCTCAGAGCTAATCATGTGTGAATGTCTTATCAGCAGTAAATGATATCAGTCTCATAGATGCTTAACTCCCTGGCTTTACTTTGCTCTTCCTCCCTCCTCCTCATCAACACCTCCTCCTTCTTAACACTGATCCCCTCAACCTGCTCTACAGCGCCTGTGCCTGTCTTCTTTTTGCGGGAGGCCCGGGAACAGGCACTGCCTGGGGCGATACACATCCCTCAGGTGGGCCTTTCATTATGGATGATTCTTCTGCCAAATTATTTAGACCCTGAGACCAAGAAACACCCCTACCCTAAAAAAACTTGACGAAATAAACATGCATGCTCAAATACGCACACACTCCAAAGTCCCCCGTGAGATTCTCCTCGTTCCTCTCGTTTTCTTTACAAATCTCACTAACAAAAACATTAATTCCACCTGATCACCTGAATGTGTATCTGCTGTTCATTACGCCGTCCTGTTTTTTGCTGCGTGGCGGAGATAAAGAAGTGAAGGCTTGACCCTTGTGAATTACACTTATTTACAGGAAAGAACTGAAAGCAGAGAATGAGAAAAATATTCATTCTACGTATCCCACTGCTGCTCAGGATACCAAACAAGAGCTAGGCCAAGTGAAGCTGTCTTCATATCACTGGTTTCACTAATGTAGGGGTTAAAAAAATGGATTCATTTGAGTGTATGTATTATTTGTAGGGCGTCAGTGATAACATTCTCATGCCGATGTCTGACCTCGGCTGAGAAAGGATATAGCAACTTTGGGAGAAGGACGTACACATCCCAACACTGTTGCTCTTTATTTTTCCCTCAACACATCAAGCTGCTTATCCTGTATTCCGCCACGAAATCCCATGTTTACTCCCTCCTCCCAGTCTGAACTCCCTCCCACTTACCATCCCATAATATTTCAGGAAACCAATTCCAGATTCCGTCTTTCCTCAATTTAATTCTCCTTCTGTCTCCTGCTTCTTAAATCTTCTTTTCAGCCCTTCCCCACAACAAGTTCTCAGTTAAAGGTTTTCAGTCACTCTACATTGTGTTAAATCAAAAGTCCAGCCTTCATTATGATTCATGACTTCTAATTTTGATGACACTGGAACTACTTTTGCGAAGGCTGGACATCTTTCAACAGTATAAACTCTTTAAAACATTCATGTTCAGTTCATATTCAGCTACAACAGTATTTTTAATATATTATTTCCCCTGTAATAGAGATCTGCAGGACAAGAACAATCATGTCTGTGTTTCTGGTAAAAAAATGTGAACAGAAATACATATATATTTTTTAATCATGATGCTCAACTTCTACAAGGTTGCAGAAAAAATTAATCCACAAATTGAAGCTTATGAACATTTTTTAGACATTATTTTCTTAGCACTGTTGATGATAAACTGTAAGAAATTTAAAAAAAATCTGAACATTTTTAACTGACATTTCAGATTTCCACCAGTTAAATCCATTGATTTCAGCACACCCATGTAATGTGTGTGAATCTCACCATCCAGCTGTATCAGATGAAACCAAGGCATCAGTCCTGTTTATTTTTCCTTTGGTATTTTACTTTCTTTCAGACTTCTGGCCCCTCCCTTCTTCATTCCCTCCATTCCACCCTTTTAGCCTTTTATCATCTCATTCTGTAAGATCCCTCTTTCCCAGCAAATCAATAATAACACCCATGAAGATATATTACAGTCTATCCCTCCAAACTATAGTAGATAAAACAAGCAAACTTTGATAGCCTTCAATACCACGAAGACACACTTTTCAGAAACTCACCCAGGCTGAAAAGGACCAAGAACTTGAGGCAGACAAACTCTCGTTGGTCCAGCTGCAGGGAGCGTAGTTTAGCTACCAGCTCCTGGGCGTGGCTAAGCAGATTGTTGAGTGTAGCTCCCGCCTGGGAAGCAATCACAGCGTAGTCAACCTGGAAAAAGCAGATAATCATTTTAAACCCCCTATCTTTTAAGACTAACAGTTTTGTTGCAATGTATTGTGGGAATTTATATAGAGGGTGTAAGCTAGAGCAGTCAGATTTAAATAAGAAACATCACAAAGAAGAAGAGGAAAAAAACAATAAAGATAGATCTCATTTTATTAGGTCTAACTCATCCATTCAAATGTGCATAAACAAACACATTTTCTTAAGGTGCACTTCAGATTTGCAGCTGCAGCACATTTGTCTGGGAGGCAAGTCCTTAGCTGCCACTCAGGGTAAGCAGGACCGCATTAAATTTTTATATTTATTGACGATTCATTATCATAATTGACTGAGCAAAGGTTTTCAGGGGAAGGTAGATGTTGGCGTGCGCAGTTTCCAAAGCTTAGAGAGGAAGAGAGTCCCTGCGAGCTCACATTTGCAATTAAAACCAGCCCCGGGGTGTGGGGTTTATTTATTGTGTAAATAAGATGATTGGTATCCTCTTTTTTTCGCCCCCCCACCTCTCATTTTTTTATCTGTCTGAAAGGGTCAAAGCAAAGTAGACGTTGACACCAGGGTTTTCATCTTCTTTTACTTCTTCTTTCAATTCATTACTCTTTGTTCCAACTCCTTTGTCCCTCCTGTTTTCCTTCTTACTACCTACACGACATAAAGAGTTATGACTGTGGAAAGCAGACACTGCCTGGCCCCCTCTCAAGGTGTCAATCAATTTACATAAAATCAACTGTGCATGAAATAAGTTCATTGAAGGATTGGACTGTTGATGGTGATGCCTTGGGTTATTACCTCCTCGCCTTGAGTAAAAAGTGGGAGGAAAAAATGCTATAATGTCACTATAGCCGACTTAGCACTAACGCTGACTTTGGTGACCTGTGTATCAATCAATCAATCAATCAATCAATCAATATTTCTTTATTATGCTTTCTGAATGGAGAGGCATTAAAAGGAAATATGTGAATAAACCTTCATATTTTAACTTAAATATGATGAAGAATCCCAGCTGAACAACATAAAAGTAAATATGGAGGTTTTAGAAAGCTGTGATGAGGATGCAGATGAAAAATGTACCTTGTTTGAGGGAACAAAGTGTTTGACAGACAGAAGAATGTCAGTTTTTTCCCCCCCTCTGTCATTTGAATTTCATGTAGCTCACACCAGAAGCATTGTGCTATCAAAATATCAGGATTTATAATAAAACTGACTGCCAAGCTTCGAGGCCTTGCTTAATCATTCAAGAAGTCATTGCATTCTTTGTCATTTGATGTTTGCACACATTTGTACAAGTTACGCTGTGTTTGATGCTATGACAGGATAAAGAACAAGCACTCATGGCCATTTCTCTCTGATGTTGGAGACACGACAACATACATATGGCAGTATGGAGGAAAAAAGAAAGAAAAGAAAAAAAAAATATGGGAAAAGATGAGAATTAGCAAGCAGAGGATGACGTACGTAAGGGCAAGAAACAGAAAAAGCAAAGCAGAGAGCAAATGACAGGCTGCAGCAGTTCATTTGCAGCTCCGATTGATTTCTTTTCAGACGTCTGTATGAATGCTGCGTGTGGCGGGGAAAAGCAAAGAGGCGCCCTGTTTTAAATCAGACAGAAGAAGAAGAAAAAAAATGTCTCTGGCTCTTTACAAGATAAAACATCTAATATAAACTTTGTGAGTTTTTTGCAGCCCTGAAAAACTGATGCATGACATTCACAAGACTTCTGTAAATCTGCAGTAGTATTTGGCACCAAGTTGTTACCAACACAATCCATTTATGGTTGGAAAAGTTGTGAAATGATTCTTATAAATTAAACTTTTGATATTTATTATTGAATTTAGATCTGCAGAATTTGGCGGCCAACTCAACACTATAAATACTTTCTTGTGTTCTTTAAACCAGAGAAGAAGAGAACCTTGTCTGTGTCCTGCTCCCTACATCTACATCTACTGGGGATCCACAAGGCTGCCTTTAGTTCGCAGGTTTCCTTTCTCGGACCACGTTCGTCAGATCTGAAAACAGCCATTCTGCTCCAGTTTGGCTCTCGTCAAAGCCTTTAAATTTTTAACACCCACCAATTTTCTTCTTCAACAAGATAATCACTTTTTCTTTTCACCAATCAGTGATAATGTCTGTTCAGTTGATAGCAAATGTGAAGATCAATTTTATTTATATAAAAAAGGAATTTCACCTGATAACCATTTAAAAGTTTGTATCCTAAGTATTTTTTGCTCTAGTATTTTCCACTGAAATTCACTCAAAACCTCTTCAGCTTCATATACATAACACATCACTAACTGTGTCTTACTGTGTTTGTTCTTTCTGTGTGTGTTTGTGTAACTTTTGCTCTGGGTGATGCCGTTGCAGTGGACCAAACATCGCTGTGCTGTCACCCCTGGCCAGGCAGAGAATAATGGGAGATAATGAACTGTTTCAGAGCCTCACACTGACGCACAGCCACATGCATACATTTACACACACGCCTCAACACCAGCTGTTCATTAACCAAAGTATGCAAACGAAACCGCTGACCTGGGCCTCCCCTGACTATCAGCCCCTCCTCCTCCTCCACAAACTGCCTCGTCCACTTCACCTCATCATCTCCTCTCCCATCTCTCCTTTACCCTTTTTCTACTATCTCTTAAAAAAAATATATTTATTCTTTCTAGTTTTGCACGTTTTTGCTCTTTTCTTATGTTTTAGCTCAGAAATCTCAGAAATCTTTACTAAATCTTTACTTTACTAATCTTTACTTTTCATCATGCTCAAATTTGTCCCCTCCCTCCCTTTTATTTGCTTAACATATTGCTTGGATAAAGTAACAGTCCATTCACTGTCATAGTACACATTTTTACTGTTAGAAGTAGTGTTGTATATTTACCCCACTTACTAATGAAAACTACCCTTGACTTCTTTCAGAGTCCTACACCTGCCTGTCTTCAGTATTCCTGCTAGTATCTGTTGTTAGAAAACATTTGGATGTTTTGGGGAGCTAGACAGTCTAAAATGTATTACCGGTACTCCTTATCCTGTTGACATATTCAGAGACATATTCACAAGGATTTGTTTTTCCATGGTTGGAAAATGTACCAATAGTTGAATGAAACTGTAAAAATCGATAATTGTTGGAAAAAATCTCCTCACCTTCATTTTAACTCAAGTCTGAGTTTTTATTTGTTGTTATCTTTTATGAGTTCATGTATTAACTCAGAACATAAATCATCACTGAAATGTTGAGTTCTGTTGTAGCTTCAGGGATCCACTTCTACCGTCTTTCTCAAAGATACCAGAAAACACATAAAGCTATCTAGCCATATTTCTTATTTGTCCACCCACACACGCTGCAACTTGCAACCGACTGTTTTCTGTTCACACAGCCGCAGTGAAACTGATTAATCTGGTGACACTTGTTGTGACTTCTGTGTGGCATCAAGCCCTGTAGACATGTTTCAGGGTGATGTATTGGGGTTTTTTGAGGAAGACTGAAACAGTGGAGGTCATGTTCTCACTGACTCACCTGCTGGCCTGTGACTAACAGGATGGAGCCCTCCTTGGCGTGCACCACCTGCCGGAAAACATGGTCGAGGATGAGGAGTTCGCTCCAGCAGTTCTGCAGTAGCTTCATCTGGTCATCCACCTTGTTAAAGAAAAAAAATCATCAGGTCATTTGTTTGTCTTTCCTCTCCTCTACAGCTGTAACAACAACAGTTCCTGTTATGTGACTGAACGTCACATCCACAGTAACAAACCTGTCATCACTGTAGAATACATGTCTGGTCACTGTCACGGTTTTTACCATCTTTGTAAAGGTATATGTAGACAGGTTTCCAACAGATAACAGATTTGTGTATGTATTGGGCTTAAGAGGAAAGACATATACACGGCGATCTTACAATGTAAATGTAACGTGCAAAAAATGTTCATGTTTAAAAAGAAATAGCAGCCTTCATTGGGGAAAATCACTTGTAGAATTACAGAAAGTTTTAGAGATAAATTGTTGTCAAGTCCACGAGAACACTGTTGAATATTATATAATAACTAATTAACTAATATAACTAATATAATAGTGACTCAAGTCATATTCTAAGGCAAAAAAAGAACAAAAAATTCTGACAAACTTCACAAAAAAAAAATCATATAGTCATTTTAAAAGGTGGTGAAATGTAAAATATGTTTGAAATGTTTACTGGTTGCTGATAGAGAAAATATGTTTTAACTGAGAATTAAAGCTTTAATAGGAAATAAATATGCCTTATATGGTGCAAATAAATAAAGCTGAAACATTGTGTCAGCTGTAGCAGCTTGTAAATATCCCAGGCAGCTGTTTGTGGAGTGAGCTTGCACACAGGTCAGACCACTATTGATCAGGTGTGTGTTTTTGAAACCTTACACAAAGCTCAAAAGTCCCCAGTATTCATGTTCATGCTTTCTCATGTGAACCTTTCCTCTGTCAATTAAGCAGTTCACTACGTGTCTGATTTAACAATGGTACCAGTTTTATCTGTTTGCTTGATGCCAAGAGTTTTTGAGTAATTCTAGTGATGATAAGGATTAAGTGGAAAGATTTTTTTTTTGTCTTCTGAAATGTCAGTAACTGGCTCTCAGGAATCTGCCGAATGAACCTGGGAAGCTGACACACAGGCGAAACGGTGAGTTTGCGAACCCAAACAACCCCCTCCATTGTAACAGCAAGTCTCTTCCCATGCCTGGCAGTGTTAATCATTATAACATGCAGTCAAACACAAGCATAAAAAAAGTCACATTTAGAAGAGAGGAATGAGGAAAATGCATGAGCAGTTCCTTCTTTCTCCCTCCTCCCCCCCTCCTCTATCAACAATCATTCTGCTTTTTGTTATTGGAAATACCGTGTTCACTCCTGGCGGCTGGAGTGATATGTGAATTGGCTTGCGGTTTTGAGTCTGTGAGAATGGTTTGTAAGGCTCATCACTAACGTCAACCTTTCACAGGATGAAGAATGTGGATCGATGTTACAACTTTGTGTCACAAGCAGGTGCAGCATGTAGACACCTGAAAGGGTTTTTTTTTCTGCATTTTACACAAATCCATTAGTTGAAATCAAATAACTGTCATTTACTGATATAATATCAGCAGTCATAGTTCAGCTAATGTGAAGCACTTTATTACTTCCTGTGGCAGAGACAGGGATGTGGCTAAGTCTGATATCTGTTTCTTGGAAACTCGGATTGTTTTGACTGCTGATTTCGAGTAGGTTTTAAACAAGGTCTATTTACCTTTCAGTCAGACAAAGCAGCAGACAATGGACACATCTGCAGGAGACAAACATTGGAAAACTAAATGACTGTTTCAGTTTCTGTGCTGGCTCTGATTTAAGTCATTTTAAATAATTTCCATGCTTTATAATGCATTTCACTAGAGCAACATTAGTTCTTTTCAGAGCATTTGTTGTACAAATTGTGCAGTAGCTTAACAGCATTGCCTCACAGCGAGGTGGTCCTGGTTTGACTACCAGCTGGGACCTTTCTGCATGGAGTTTGCATGTTCATACTGAGCGATCATGTATTAATGTACTCTGTACATGTACTCTGATTTTCCCTCAAAGAACAAAAACATGTATTTTAGGTTGATTGGGGATACTTAATAGTGTGAACAGCTGTTTGTCTTGATGTTTGACCCTGTGATGGATTTACAATCCCAAACTGGAGAAAATCACCAACTCCACATGACCCTGAACGAGATCAAGCATGAACTGCTCAACTTGAACATGGACAGTTAGATTGTTTTAAAGGCAGCAGCAAACATCTGTAGCTTCTCAACATTGTGGTTTTTCCCTATCCGCACAGAAATATAACTTTAAAAAAAATAATCAGGTAAAATGTTGCAGAAACAAATCTTAAAAGTAACCAAGTAATCTAGAAATGTCCTACAATCCTTTATTCTCATTCATCATTTCAGTAAACGAATGAAAGAAAGTACAACAAAGTGTCTGTGACCTTTTCTAACAATCCTGACGGGCTCTTTATGTCACTCGACTCCCATACATCTATTTTTTTTCTGGTTATTCTCTGACTGCATTTCAACCACAAGACAAAAGCGAAATTCAAATGACTTCATTAAAATCATCAGAGAACACAGAAGGCAGTGAAAGCAGGGCGTTTTCTATACTGTGAGGCTTTTCCACGCCTTTTCGTCTCTCCATCTAAAGATGCTGGCAGCACACATGATGTGTGTGTGTGTGTGTGTGTGTGTGTGTGTGTGTGTGTGTACGAAGTGGGTAAACGTAAAGCCCAAACTCTTCAAAGGACTCTGCTTCATGTCACTGGTGCTGGCAAGTGCCGGGGTCCTCATCAAAGGCCTGTCCTGACTCTGCCTGCCTGGAAGCTCCTCTCTGACAAGACGCTTGGGTCATCAAAGGGAGAGCAGCTCAGAGTGGATGACGATGGGTGACAGCAGCCTAGATGAGCGCAGGGAACACCCGCTTTGGAAGAAGGAGAACTGGTGACAGACAGACAGGCATGAGGGCAGACCAGGGGTTGGGGTTCAGTTTGCTGACCTTTTAAGTACCAGTGTCGCAAGCTGTTTCCCTGACAAGCTCTTCCTTTGCTATGTCAAATGAGGGACAGTGGTAGAGTCTGATCTTAAAAGATATACAGCTTGCTCACTAGATAACATGAAGTGTCTGACATGGAACTGATAAGCATGTTCTTTTCATGAAAACAAAAAAAAAAAAGGTTGATAATTATTTCTGTAAAGAGAAACGCTGGCTGATTGCTAATAACTAACTGAAATTATTGTTTTTGATGTGACATTGTAAAATACACTCGTAAAATTTACTGGAACACAACAAGTGCAATAAATCTGGTAATTTATGTAGCTGTCTAACAATTACCACATGCTCATGGAAAATGTAGATACCATCTCTTGTTTTAAACAGTTATCAGAGCTAAAACCTTAAAAAAATCAGTATGGGCTTCAGATCACATTTCAGATCTGAAATGTTTAATTATTTTTATAGAGAAAACTAGCTTTGCTTTTACTTTGAAGGGGAATGAGTTGAAGTTTTCAACATGATGTAAACAGAAAGTTGTAATACTTGCACATGAACAAACTACTAGAGTCTCATTATTCTCATTGTATGTTTTTAGACCTCCAATATTCCCATTTTGAACCTGCAATCCCACAATTCATCAGAGTATAATATTACAGTTTGATTATTTATTTCTAAAATAGTATGCCTTTAAAGTTGTTTAAAAAATATATTTAGAATAAAATATTTTATAAAAACATATTTACTGCAATATAAATACGAAAAGTTTCATTATCGTGTTTAAAGAGTGCGCTTTGTCAAAACCTCAATTCTCTACCTGTCCTTGGATGGAGCAAAACTCATTACAAGGATTTAGCTACAAAGGCTCGTGCTCATGCAGTTAACATGCACTCCAAAAATTGGTTCAAACTGGCCTCAAGATCCACAGTTAAAACTACTTTTCAAGGTATGATCTAGTTAATATTTAAATATCATCACCTGTTTTTTATGTTTTTTTTTTTTTTTTAAAGAAGGAGAGAGAGAGAAAAATTCCAAGCAGGAACTTCAACTTTCAGGAGCCAGAGATGAAAAATACATATCCTCCAAGAAACCAATTTAACACCTTTATGATCGTTCAGGCGAGTGGGATCAATGCCTGGATCAATCGCTTAGCCCATAGCTTTTGTTCAAAACCACTGGCTGAGATTAATGGGATTTTCCTGAGAGAGAGGTAAAAAAAAAAAGAGGCAGAGCCTAGTTGGGGGGGGGGAATGAAACTGCCAGACAGGGAATGAGAGAATGAGAAAAGACTTGGGGAAAATTGAGAAAATAAAACATAGTGATTAAGAGCACACATTCCCTTCATTTTTGTGCAAATGTAAACTAATTGGAAATAGAGGATTCAGATTTAAAAAATAATGTTTATTCATAGCCCCCTGCTATGAGTACATCAATTATGATGGCGTGTTGAGTTAAAGCAAGCCAGTGTACTAGAATGTCTTACGGAAGGGTTTTTGGTATGCCGCCACAAGCATTGTTAAGCTTCGTATGTTATAGTGGGCTTTAACGAGAGTACACAGCTGGATCTGATTTTAATAAGTAGTTCCATTTTTGATGTAGCCTAATGAACAGATTAATGGAATCTCCTTCTGTGGAGCCTTAATGAATGGAGCTAATCATTTTTTTTTTTTTTTTGAAGGGGAGGGAACACACATACACAGACTGTGAGTTTTTCTGCCTCAAACGACTTGAATATAAACAATAGCTGCGCTTCTATCTTTCCACTCTCTGCTGGATGAGAATCAATGCGCTCTCAAAGTACTACAGGTGAGATTTGAAGCTCACATCAATGCATGTGCGTCTGTGGTTGCCATCTTTTGCTGCAGTCCCTGTCTTGGCATCTGTTCGCCTTGAGCCAAACAGGCAGCGTATTCACCTGGGAACAGGCATTAATTTACCTAGAACAGCGCCTGTTGTTTCTAAGTGCTGCAAACACTTAATTATGCTGTGCTTGACATGGGTACTGTAGCTCATTTCCAGTTTGGTTAATTAATTTTATCAAGGAGTTTCAACTTGGGGTACAATTACACACAATCACCATCATCCACAATAACATTTTGATGCTTTTGGTAATTACAGCCCTGTATTATGAAATTCTTAACTGTGGAAGCACAGAAATTTTCTCTTATTCATTAATGTTCCTAACATTCCTACAAAGATCCAAACACAAAGCGTCATTTTTTAGAAACATCTTAAATCCTGGTTGCTGCGATTTTTTTTTTTTGTTCTCTTCACTCGGAAATAAAAACAACTAAATGAGTAACAAATCACAAGCAGGTCTCTTATCATGGCACACAAAGTGCATTTGGGCTTCAAGCTCAGAGGCTGGTAAGGTGATAAGAATGCTGGGAAAATAAGCAGGTGTCAGGTGGCGTAGCAAGTTGAGCAGAAGAATGATAATACTGGTGAAAACATACTGAGAGACTGGCTATGGGGAAACTTTTGATAAAAGTTAGTAGTAAAGCAATGACAATGGACTTGTATACTGGCTGATTATCTTACATTTTGATTAAAAATTAAACATTTATTTAACAATTATTTTAACAGCAGCTACATGACACCATTTAGCATAAACATTACTTTTCTAAGGTTCAGTTCATCTCATCTTCACTTTGTTGCATCTAGTTTCGATTGATCCCGTTTCTCTTACGTAAGACAAAACTTATTTTTAGTTCTGAATGATAACTTCCCTGCCCTCCTTTGTTTAGTTTTCAGTTGGATTGTGACTGTATGTATGTGTATATCATTGCATGAATGCTTATCAGTATTTCATGTCATGGGCACCTGTTTGTTGCTTGCGTGTATCTCTAATCCACCAGATCAGGTAGTGGAGAATGCCTGTGGGTTTATCTCCAACTGCGCACACAGAAATCCTAGCCTGTTATTATGTCTCTTAGCAGCCATTGAGATGCCACAGGCCATGTGTGATACCAGAAAATATCATACGAGCAGAGCAGGCCTTTGCCTGTGAAAATACATCTTACTCTAACTTAAAATAAATAAATAGTTAGAGGATACTTTTTATTGTGTGTGACTTGCTTTACAAACATTTATCTACAACCCGTCTATTTATAAATAAATATTTGTAAATATTAATAATAATAATAATAATATATATATATATTCAGAGTGTGCTTTAAATGTTTTTAAACATGAGTATAATTTAATAAAGAGCATATAAATCTTTCTTTCATGAGAAATGCCTCAAGATGGCATATGAACACAAACCTGACTTGTTTTATTTACTGAGTAATCAGAGATACACTCAACTGTGAAAATAACATCAGTACAAACACTGGCAATAACCTGGTTTTACACATGTGCAGACCTGGCATGTTGTAGATATCATCATGATGTGTTATGATTGAGAATGTAAACAGCCACATGTAAGTCAGAAGATACTTCGTGTGGAGTTTAATCTGCCAGACGCCAAGTATAAAATGGGAGCGATGTTAGCCTGAGCTCATGTTTGAATGGAGAGGGTAAGTTTTAATAACTTCACAGGGAAAATGTGTTTACTGTAATAATGTTGGAAACACTTTATTCTGCTCGTGGAAAATAAAATCTTCATAAAGGGCACATTTCTGGCAATTTATGTTGTATAGACTCAAAACTTACTCTGCATCTTATCACCTTATAGTTGTTAACTCAATACATTTAAAATTTGGCTCAATGAAATGTGTTTTAATATGTAGAAATCATTGAACATGCACAATTTCCACAAGGCTTTTAAAGATAGAATTGATGTGTGATTGTTTTTTCTTTTATTTTAATGCAGATTTTTAGATTGAAAAACTTCTGGACACATTATATTTAACACTGAAGTACTTTGGGTGCCTTGAAAAATGCTCAAAGTAAATGACAGAAACTTTTTTTTTTTTCTTGATGCAAACAATTGTATTTGTTTACAACCAGTGTTGAAGCATGTGTGTTCAGTACTGTCCTGTTTGTTGGACTGAGAGTACAAACAGCTTCATAAGGTTGAATGAATGGTGCATTGTATGAGTGTGTCACAAAGAATTCTGTGTATTCAAGCGTGTTTCCGTGCATGTGCACACACACTCGTCTGATCAATATTGCAGAGGAACTGGGATTGATTGGTTCCCACGGTGACCACATTAACAGACTCTACTGGTTGACCTTAGACCCTGAGATCACTCCACGTTCGATTGGCCATGCTCTTTCCTTCTTCCCATCTTCACATCATCTCATCTTTCTACTCATTCCTGCAGTATTTGTTTTGATTCCTGACTTGTAGAAGAGAAAAAAAAACACATCGGACAAGATCTCTTTTTATTCCCTTCCCAAATTCATTGTTTTTTTTACCATAACCATCATGATTTTGTCTGAGTTTTGATGAAGTGTGAGGAAAGGACTAATGAGTCTTTCTAACTCTGCCTAGTTCTCATCTCAATGGAATAAAAAATAATTTCTATGTATTGAAGAAGATAAATTAGTATTATAATCAAGTTGCTATTAGCAGTTACTTTGCAGCTGTTTGGGTTAATTGATTATGGCACAAAAGGTTAGTCTATTGGTTAGTTTTAGTTTACTGGTGCAACTACACATATAAATGCCTCTCTAAGTATCCAGGATAAGTGTGTCATTCATGAGGGAAAAAAACAAAGTCTCTCTGTGGACCCATGTGTTGTAGATAGAAGAATGTCTTGTTTTTGTCAAGGACGCAGAGCAACAAGCGCTTCCCTCACTCTGATATCAGTGCTGGGACTTGAGGATAAATCTAGCATACCCAAACTTTCCTATTCTGTTTTTACTTGATGCATAAGCATATGAAAGATAGAAAAATCAATACAGCAGAAGAATAGAGCAGTTAGAGGTCAGACTTGAATTTCAATGGGTGTTTTATGCATGTCATCTAGGAAGAGTTTGTTTTCTAGAAACAGATGAGCAACAAATTAAAAGAAATAGCTGTCTTATACACTGAGAGGCTATAACGGATTTTTGCTGATAACACATTTAATCTTAGAGGTGAATATGAATGTAAGTCATCACAGTTTTTCAGAAAAGTTTTTGTAATTATTTTTGTATTTTATTTATTTATTGGATTTTATTTTATTTTATTTGCAGAAAGAGGAGTTTATCTTTTAATCCAGTCAATGACTGGTTTGTTATTTATAAAAACAACATTTTAAAGCATGAAATAGCTGGAAATCTTTCAGTGTATAAAAGATCAGAACTGTGCTCAGTGTTATTAATTGTGATAATATATGAAACATTATGAAAGGAAAACCCCCATCATGGAAGTAGGTTATGAGAAAACTAAATGTACAGCTGCTTAATTTCTTCATAAAGTTAATCCATGAGTGTATGGCCAAGAGGCATCAAGAATTTTTATACACACTATTGTTTCCATGATACCTTAGAAGTAGATAACCTACCCCCATCACAAACACCCCCCCACCCCCTCTATCACACACATACACACACATACAATCTCAGGGCTTAGAGCTAAGAAGCTATCAACTAATTATCAAAAACACAGAGAGGCCCTAATCAATTATTCACATGAACATTAGACCACTAATACACATGCAGCCAAAGGGAATGGCATCTCCCAAAAACAACCTTTCCTTTTTCACTCAAACACACACACACGTTCACACACACTTAGATGCAGTCATGTCAAGACATGCATACTCGCACAGACACCCAACTTCAACTAACTCCCAATAACATTCATACCTGCACACACAGAGATATATACACTTCTATATACACGTTTCTACCCTCCTGTTTTTGTGTACTCTGAGTTTCAGACTTTGCTCCTCCATCAAATACAGATGGAGAAAATGCATGGAGTCCAAATGCAAAGTGGGTTGTGTTGTTGTATTAGAGATTGTCTTCGAGGCTCCTGCCTGGGAGATTCTGATCATAGAACTCTTATTGATCTGTCAGAACCCCCTGCCTCCTCAACCAAATCCCTCATGGAAACACACAAACATACATTCATAACCTAATCTACCAAGAAATTCTGAGGCATTAAGCCTCAAACACTGGATTATTGTGCTGCTCAATCATTATTTGAGTAGAAGCTGCTATTTATGACTCTGTGTTTGGGTGGTGAGTGTGAAAGCAGAGGTGAATGGTATACATTATGAAGAAGTAAGACAACAAAATACTTTACGTGCATGTTTTGGCTCAATCTTATATATATAGGGTTTCAAGTCACAGTATACAGTAGAATGATCAGTGAGTTTATGAGTTAGTATAACTTAACTGACAGACATTCAGAGCTGATCCCATAATCCATGTCTGGCTGCTCTCTGTTAAGTTGAAGAACACACAAGAAAAAGAGACAAAGAAGCTAGCAAGCTAAAGGGTTTGCCCTTTTGCATTATTCAGAATACTGGAGATTCTCCTCCTTAACTCTCTGTTTCTCTCATGCACTCCCATCCATGACAGACATGCATACAAACACAGACATATGCAATATACCTTGACTCATCACCAAAGACTAAAGCTGTTTTAAAATGCAGAGACTGACGCTGAGATGCTTTCTGTCTGAGAGGATGGAAGACTCTTATTCCCATTAGCGCTTGACACACTGGGATGGGTGTTTTTTTGTTTTTCTTTTTTGGGGGGATGAGTGTGTTTGGGGGTTGGGGTTTAGGTGCGGGATCTTAGAGTGAACAGCTGTGAATCCATATACAAATGTGGCATAGCTCCAGAGATCACTGGGATCACAGCCCTTGATGCACAAATTAAATATCTGAATTACCTAATTGAGCATTTCCAGAACTCTTGTGATATGTAAACCACCCAACTACAAGGAAGATGAGGCATCAAAACCACAATGCTGCAGAACAGATGGGGCTTAGCTTCTCCCTGAAGTGTATCTCCAGGCCCTGCCTGACACAAACTGCCACGAATGCATCTGGACTAGGAAATATAGGTCTCTCCACAACACTATTGCTGCAGGCCTAGTTGGTGCTGCTGTTGCTCCTGATGGAAAGTGCAGCGCAACATGTGGCAAATAAAGCTCTGGCCTATGGGAAGGTGAAATCGTGGCTTGCCACCTAAAATCTTTGTCTTACTTGGTTGCTGTGGAGCATATCTGGTTCATTTCTTAGCAGTTTTATAGAGTTGTCAGCACCTTTTTCAACAAGTCCCCTTTCAGCAGGTTTAGTTTATTGCTTGTCATTGTTTGAGCATGCTTAAAAAGTCTCTTTCTAGCCCTCTCTGAACGGGTGCAATCCTAAAGGAATTCAGGCTTTTAATGGATACTATAGGTTCTGTGCCTTTATTTCACATGTATGGAATCGTTTATTCATGACTTGTGCCAAGTTTGCATAGACGCTATTTAAACAGAGAAATTGACTGACAGACTGAGAAGTGAGAAAAGGGGGAAGTGTGGGACTAATAAAACATCTCGCTTTAGTGTTGATGATTTGGAAAAAAAAAGCACTAGGAAAATTTAAAACATCATAAAAACAGAACTGCCAAAAGTACAAATGGGTAACAGGTGTCTAGGCCCTATTTTGACAACAGAACTAAAGCCTTTTTTTCATCTGGGTTTGACATTTCTTGCTCGTTATCACAACACTACCACAAAATATCTAGTGTTACTGTTATAAATTACATTAATTTCAAAAGAACTAAAATTCACCTTAACCTTTTGACTCTGTTCTACCAATGTCTTATCTATTGTCTACTGAACCACTAAACAACCAGCCCCCCAGAACACACTCACATCTCTGGCCAAAAGCTTCCCCACTCATAGTCCAGAATAGACAAGCCATAAATAAGCATCAAAAATAGACATCGAGAGACAACTGTTGACAGCATGGTGACGAAAGCCGCAAACGCATGCACAACTTCTAAGCAGGCTGGATTAAACACAGATAATTGAGACCACACAACTTTGGAACATAGAAACCTAAATACCCTTTGTGTACATCTTTCAATTTATTAAAGCAATGTGTTGAAGCTTCACGAATCCGCGTGGTGAAAAATGCCAAACTATGAAGGAAAATGTAGTAATCTTAAAGATTCATAGGACTTGACCCAGAGCTATCATTAAAAAATAGCCATTTAATTTTATGTTGCATGTTTTAAATAAAGACTATGCATGAGGAACTGCACAAGGAATTACATCGGGTTGCAGAAAAAAATAGATTTAAAAAATCCCACAACTTTAATGAAAGCAGAAGAGGAAAAGGGGACAGAAAGTTACTTTGCATATGATGAAGGGTTTAAAGTGTTTGCATGCTGCGTAGCTGATTTTGTTTATCCGCCTGGCAAACTAAATCAAGTTGCCTTGTTCACTTTTTTTGTCCAATTTCTTTGTCTTTCATTCCCACTTCTTTTGCTTTCAACCCCCCTGGCTTCTCTTTCACTTTATGGATTTTACTGACTGTTTACCAACTTGTGAAAGAACAACTTTGGGGACTATGGAGGCTAACAGCAAAGCTTAGTCACGTGCGTCGCCAACTTAACAAGAGACATGACCTGCCAATAAAAAAGGCTTTTACCCTGATCACGCTCAAACAAGATTCAAACACAACCCCCTCTTTCTCCCGCTGAATGCCCAAAGTGCTCACAAATGTGAATCAGGCTGTGTTAACTTGCTTGAAAATAAAACATAGAGGGGAGATGGAGGAAATCCTAAAAACAGAGATAAATTGAAAAACAAATCTCTTCGTTAGATTCACTGGAGTAGACTCAATCCAGTGAAGTCTGTCTCTTAACACCTGCCCATGTTGTCAGTGTTAAACTAGCGCTGAGTGGCAATTTCAGTTATTTGCTGAAGCTGTAAAAACACAAGGCAGGAAAAATATGTTGTTGAGGACAGTTGAGTCCATCATTGCTCAGAGCTCTGTAAACTTGTACTTCATGACAGCCTTTCATCCCTCATCAAAGCAACAAGTAGATGAGCAGACTTTGTGCATGCTAAAACCTCCCAACCCCCATCATCTCCTTAAAGCTGCCGCTCCTCTGGGACGGGTGACCCTAAATCTTCTCTTTTAACAAGTTTCCTGTTCCTCCTTCCGGCTTCCTGTCGTCCCCTGAGGTTGAACCTGCAGGACCACTCCAGTTTGTGGAATGACTGCATCTGTATTGCTCCGTCTACAACCATCAGGGGATGAGAAGATTGGAAACCCTGATAAGTCAAAACAGCAAGACTCTGGCAATCCAAGAAAATATGTAGACAAAATATTCTTTCACCATCAGAGATTTTCATTATGCACATTTGAAACGTTGTCATATTGGTCACAGAAGAGTTAGAACTACTGTCTTTCTTAAACTTTGAAAAGGTATTACATATCAACATCTCCTTTATATGACTTTTGGGATTTAATGCCTTCCTGAGTTACAAAACTATATGAAAACAATATCTTCCAGGTAAAAATAATCCCTTAGTCGTGATTGATTGATTTATTTTTGCCTTTCCATAAAATCTATCCCAGATACTGACCCAAATATAGAATATTTCACATTTTGCTATGAAAAAAAAAAAAAAAAAAACGTCAGGAGGGCTGTTTTACAGTATTTATGAAAAAAGAGAGTGCTGTATCTGCTTGATGTTTAATAATTCATAAATAAAATAGGCCTTTGTGAACTTCCAACATCTCCCACTCCTTAAGTATCCCCTCAACTCCTGTTCTGACCCAGTGCTACTGATCAAACAGATATTGTTACTCCTAAAATAGCAACTTTAAAAGGAACCTCATGCACACACAAGTCCTGCTGGCAGCCTGGGAAACTCACAGCAGGCTGAAGGGATCAGGGGAAAAAAGAAGAAAAATGGGATATTGAAAGACATACAGTCAAACAGATGCAAAATATAGGAAAACTATAGGTAAATTTGACCTTAGTCCTTTATTAAAAAGTATGTGCGTGGACAATCGTGCTTTAGAGAGACAATACCTCTTGTGTTAGTGTATTTTTGCATGAGTGTTTGTGAGTTAGGGTGGGGTAGTGCTGGAGGGGGTGTCATCTATCACTGGACACATGCTGCACTGTGGGGGGTGCTGGTGGAAGTTTGGTTTTTGTGTGTATGTGTGTGTGTTTGGGGGGCTAGGGATGGGGTAGGGTGGGGGACGGGGGTGTTAGAGGATTGTCAACCAGAATGGTGCTGCCCTCAAATGAAATAATATATCTTTGAAAGCCTACGCCCCGCACTGGGCTCTGTGTCCATATATCAAACCCAAGAGCGTCTGGTGGATCCTCTCCAGGCCCATTAACCTTACACCTGTTCCCCCCCTTCACCCCCACCTTACACCACCATCCAACTAGTCCTTTTTTCACCCTTCCCTGTTGTCCTTTCCTGTGCCCCCTCTCCTCCTCCTCTTGCCCTTGGTCGCTGCCTGTTAGGGTCCTTTCTTTCTCTTTGTATTTACCCCCCCCATTTCTTTCTGTCTATTCGTCACTAGTCATCCGTCATTATCTCCTCGTGTTAGGTCTCAGTCACGATCTTTTTTCCTTGTTCTTCATTGATCCAACTTTCTTTCCTGTTCCAAACTTTAATTTGTAGATCTCACTGTCCAAAATTCCACATATAAGTTTATCCTCTTTTTCTTTAAAGTACACAAACTTTTACTTAATGTTTTTCTGTGTCTTCTCACCGGATTCAATCTCCAGACACAGTCTAAATACTCTCTCTCTTTGGCTTTCTGTTGGTGATTTAAATTCCCTGCATCCTCTTTGTTTTTAGCTCTCTCCATTTCTTTCTTCATCCTGGTCACTCGTTATGCCCATTTCTATATGTTCTCTCTTTACATACAAGGGGAAGCTAGCTTACTATGAGATGCGAGTGTGTGCTGGAGGGGTGGGGGCCTTATAAGGGGCAGCACAACCTGCAGAATAATTCAAATGCAATGGACCAGGGACACAGTTACAAATCTCCACCAAAGGCGCATAGACACCAGCCCTATCATGCTTGCAGTTCGTCAGGACTGCGGTGCTGGGAGGGGAGGTTGTTGCAGGAGGGACTGTTGACCTTTGTGTCAGAACAGACATTGTAGCCTGAGATCCTCAACCTGTGTGTCTGTGTGTGTAATTGTGGAGATATGCCTCTTCCTGAAGCTCACAGATCACATTTGAAATCTAGTATAACAAAAAAAAAAGGTGCAATCATTGGTCAAGAAAGAGTAGGACCAAAGGTCCCACCCTCTTTATTGCACACACTTTTACATACACAAACAGGTGCACCTACTGAAGAAATGGGTCAGGTGCTGGTTGAGTTGTGTGTTCTATATGTATGTGTGCACATGTTTTTGTTTTTGTGCAGAGACAGGATAACTAAGACTGTAGAATGAGACTGTCAGTTCAGAACTGGGCAAGTGGACGGTGTGAGTATAATTTGGCCAAAGTAAATTCATGTAATATTTATGGGTGTAGATGGAGGTGAGGATGGGTTGATATTATGCAGCGGAGTAGAACGTGCACATCAGAGCATGTTACATTATTCACTCAGGTAAATCTATAAGTGGGGAATATTCAGGTGTGAGATGTGGACATCAGCCCCCACCCTTCCTTGCTTCTCCCCCACCCAGTGGGTCTGGTTTACACAGTGTAATTGACAGATGTGAAGCCACTTAGAAGAGCTGAATATATTAATGGAGAAGTGTCAATATTAAACATATCTCTAATGCATATTTCTATACTTTTTTGTGTTTTCTTTTCAAATTTTTTAACATCTTATAGAAAACTGATAAATGAGAGTGACAATTTGAAAAGAAACACAGGGAATAACCTGCAACAATGCTCCCTCTCCACTTTGTTTTCCCTGTTCATTTGCTTTCTTCTTCCTCAGTCTCTTCACATACCGTTTCTGCTCATCACTCCTCTCATCTCCCCTCTTTGTTTCACCTTTGTTCTCTTCACTTGTCCTTTCCTCTCCCCCACCATCTGTTTATCCAATATGGCTGTCCAATCTCAGCTGGGAGCTTTCCCAGGGAACAAGACTTCTAATACAGTTTCTTCTCAACATAATGGCCCTCAGTTCTGCTTTTGCCATTCTAGCTACATGCAGTGCAAAGCAAATCAGAGAGAGGGAAAAAAAGAAGACACCAAAAAGCTCAAAAACCTGTCTACATCCTGCCCCCAAACAACTGTCACTGGATGACTGTAAGGAAGACTGTTTGTGTTATTAATGTTAAAGTTTTACACAAACAAACACAAACACATATTTTAAGCTCTTTAACACATTTTGTAACTACTTTTTCTGGTTTTGCATGTTGCTATATGTTCCGTCATTTTGGGATTATTTAATATCTTAACAGTTTCAACGAAACAATAACATGACAATAATATGACATACTTGAGGCCTGACTGTTTTCACCAAAATTTGTACAGCTTGCTGTTTATTTGTGTGGTTAAATATAGATTAGTTGGCTACAATATACATGTAAATAAAGAAAATGCATTCAGTTAGGATTGTAAAATAACATTGAGATTGTAATTACTTAAATGAAGTCAAAACGAGGATAGAAAAAAAACTTTAAATAAAGATAATAAAACAATACATGACACTGTTATATAGATTGAAGATGTATGTTTTTACTGTTTAGTAAACTATTCAGTCCTGAAATGCAAAAATCGTGTCATCTCTGATGTTTTCCATATTAATTTCTGGATCTTGTGTGTTGACAAGATGCACAAAAGCTTTTGTTGTCCAGCACCAATCATACATCCTTTTTTTATTAAAGGGTGTAGAGAGGAAAGAGGGGTGGGGTGGTTCTGGTGAAAAGGGAGTAGAGTTAGGAAGGTAAGATATAAACATATGAATCATCAATAGTCCCGATTGCCCTGCTAAAATCTCCCTCCCATTGTGTTTGTGGTGGGAGTCGGGAAAGCCATCCCTGGCCTAAAACAATGGAGGAGAGGGGTAACACCGGAGCAGCAGTATGAGTCATAATGAAACATGCACACACAGACACACAAAGTGTAATTATGCAGGCAAACAGGAAGATTGGAAGTGGTGGTTGTAAGATGGCTGTTTTGCAGGATTTAGGTATATTTGAACATTTTAACTTGCCATTGTCTTCTAAAAAATGATATATAAAATACATTACTTACATCTGGTTAAAAGTCTAGTTAATAACCTCACAAAGTTGTTTGATGTAAAAATGTATAAGACAAAATCTTTATTGCACCATGACTTTCTGGCTGATTCATCTGTTGTCATCAGTACATTTCCCAACATTTTCTTCAACAAACACATTTTTGTAATAGTTGTTTTGTCTTTCTTTTTTAAGTGCAGAGAGACCTGAACGTTCTGTATCCATGGGATCTTTTGTTTGTTTTCTGAGTCTGAGGTCAACTGAGAGACTAAAATCTCTGTAAAATGTTAAGGCCATCTCTTTATAAACTTAAAGCAGTTTTGGTGGGTATATTCTGTAACAAGTTTGATAATAGCAGCTGGATACAGGGTGGGCAGGGGGATTCTTGGGATGAGGGAGGGGTACATGGTGCCTGAGAATCCTGAGAGACAAAAACACTTCTCGCTTCCCTTTGAACACACTCAAATACAAGAGTTTTTGTGAAATAAAACAATTTAATTGGAAATAATCCCTAATATGGCTCCTGTTGACCCATAACATTATGACCACTGACAGTGGTGAATACGTCTGGATATCCTTCCATCCTACTATTATATTTTTTAGTCATTTAAACATTTCTGCAGTGCCGTCATACTAAATTACATCTTGGAATAGTCATCGACTTCAATCAAATACAACCATCTGGAGATGTACTTTTTTGCCATAATGTAATGAATAATCATTCAACATTAAACTACTCTAAAACCCACCTGCAGTTTCTTTTAGAGAAATAAAATGGCTACTTTGACAGAATTCAGCCAAGGCTCAAGGTTCTGCACACACAAGGAATTATTTAATATTTCAATAAAAACATAAATAGAAACTTACTGCATATAGTTAAAAATCAAACTCCAAGCCACATTTTGTAACATCACATAGATGTGGCCAATTCCTTCAAAATGAAACATTCATAAAAATAAAAAGTTCAATGAACATGCAGACACACATCCACATGTGCACCTGTTCACGGCTCACTTAAATTTCATAAAATAACCCAAAGCAACAATGGCTTCAACCACACGAAAAACTTTTCTCAGTCTGTCAAAACCAGTGTACCAAAGAATCTGCATGCCTCAGTGTGTTAAACCAATCAAAATTAATTGAGGGGTGGCAGAAAGTACAAACTTATCTGATGCAAGGTGTTAGAAATAAATGTCCGTTGTGTCATGCCTCATTCTCATAAGGAAAAAGAGGAAGAGACGCAGGGTGCCACACTGAAAAAAGACTTAAAAGACTCTTAAAGTTTCTCTTAATGGCAATGATATTTATGAGTCTTGTGACTGAGGCCAACTTATGGAAACTAAATCTTTAAACAGTTATTTGGCAGATGCCTTGCACACACCCTTCCAGCTTGGCTCTATTACAAGAAAGATTCTTTTGTTCTTACAGAGCTAATAATAGGGAGAGAGGGGTTGTGCGTTGTGCGAGAGTGGTGTCTGTGTCTTAATCTGGGTAAGTGTGCAAATGAATGTGTGCTAGCTGAAAGAGTATTTTTAACTTCCTATGGTGCTACACCATTCTTGTTACAAACTTTTAATTTAGCTTCGCTTCCTGTCTTTCTGGTCTCAGATTCAACCTCACAACTAATACAACAGTATTGGCAGGAAATGTCAAAGGTCAGATGAATTCACACAGAGAGAGACTGTGAATTAAACAAACAATAAGGAAGTTTATAGTGAAGTCAACCTCCAGACATTGACACTTTTTCTACACTTATTATCTGAATTGCAGTTATTTACTCCTATGTACGAATGTGCATCAAAAGGCCGACAAATTAATCAAAAATGAACAGAAAAGTGGCAACAAAACAGGATTATATGTATATATGTAATATAAATATATATATATGTGTGTGTAAAAGAGAGAGAGAGAGAAAATAACTGTTTAGTTTACACAAATAAAAATTAAATCTGATGGGGTTGTTCATGCTTTGCATATTCTTTTCACTATCCTTATTAACAATTTTAGCCCAGCAGTCTATATAGTAGGTATTTCCAATGAATCAAAAACCTTTGTGCTTTAAACAAGAGGATGGAGAGGCACGTGCAATTACCTTCCTCAAACAAGTGAAATGCAATTCTGTGTTACCCAGAAAGCAACGGGGCCTGTATGACACAGTGGAAAGCTTTTTTCTATTTAGCTCAGGTCATTTTGTACCTTTGTAACAGGCACTCATCTCAATTACTATGAAGATAGAGTAATATGGGTTTGCACTAGGCAAACATAATGACAGCTCATTCAGTAGCAAATCAGGCAGTGACAAACTCTAGTGGGTGAGATAATTGAATTAGGAGGATGGTGTGAAAAATAGAGAGGCTTCACAATGGAGCAAAAATGATCATTTGAAATTAATGAGCAAGCCACACACAATTATTAGCTGTAGCCACACCCTCAAAGAGCCTTTGTGTGTGTATGCCTGTGTGTGTGTGTGCACTGTGCATTTATGTCAAATGCAAATACAAATCTCAAAAAGGTCAATAACATAGACACGATGCATGCTTAATGTCAACATGTTTTTCAAGAACTCTTATTGGTTTTGTAATTGGCTCAATTTTCAGTATAACATTTTTTTTCCACTTTTTTTTTCATTGAAAACCAAATTATTTTCTCTTTTTGGAGGAGATTTTGCAACAGGCCCATAAATATGCAGCTGAGCCGTTGGCGATTCATTGTGAAACAAACAGAAAAATGAAATCAGACAAGGGGAAGGAAAACAGGTGAGTGCAGACTAATCAAATGCCTTTCAAATCACTCTGTGAACATGACCTTCATTCAGAGCAAATAAAGCTGCAAGTCTACAAACACACACCACAGCCTTTTCCTTGGATCCCTGTGTTGAGTAAGACAAGAATTAACAGTGAGTTTTCTTGTCTTTATTCCTAAAAAAATAGGGCACAATAACTGTGAGGATTGTTATTTGGGTCTATTATTATCCTTTGTGGTAGAAAGTACAATTTCCATAGTTTATTGAATTTCAAACTCTGGGTACTTTTTATGGGTGCTTATTTTAAGGAGATTCAAAGACAATCTGTACTCAGAACCCTGTTGCAACAAGAGCAGTCAGGACTAATGTAAAGCTGCAATTAGACATCTATAAAGTTTTTCAGGATGTGACAGATGAGCTGTCTCATTTCCTTCAGTTTTTTTTCAGCATTACACTTTAAACATTGGCAGAAAAGCAACACTGTTTCTTTTGTTAACTAAATATATTCTTAAATTCTTAAAATCAAAGACACATCAATTGATTTTAAGGGCTGGTATTCACTTCACATTAAAATAGAAATGCTTATTAAGGATCTGTAGTTTTAATTTATTTTGATATTTGCACCATTTAACTTTCCCTCATACTAAGAAAACAACAACATTTCAATGGACCATGTACACCTACCTTAAGTTCACGGAAGAAAATGCTGCTGCGTGCCCACTCCACAATGGAGAAGAGAGTCTGGTCAGCCATCTTGCACATCAAGCCGAAGGTGTTGAGCTTCTCATGCTTGCCCCGGCTGGCCTGCTCCTGCTGTAGATAGGCGAGGATCTTTGCCTGAACCTGTGGCTCATCAGGTTCACATTTTAGCAGCTCTACGATCAGGTGGGGGAAGCTGGGTGGGGAACCTGACTGGTAGGCATCAACATAAGCGTAGCCCATGATGGACTCTGGCGAACTGGTGTACGGATCTGGGTACTCAGACTTGATGGTGCGTGTGCCCTGGAAGTGTCCGTAGGCCGCCTGGTAACCCTGCAGGCTGCCAGCGTGTGGTGGCATTGCCATACTGACCGGAGAAGTAACAAATGGGCTGCGGTCATAGTCTGTAGGTGGCAAAGCGGTGGCATGATGGTGGTGATGGTGATGGTGGTGATGGTGACTAGTGTGGTGGCCACCATGGTGACTGAGTGGAAGGCCCTTAGAGGCTGCTGAGTGGATGTTCTGGATGGCTGAGGATATTGTGAGGTCCGTGGGTACAGCCTGCATCACCTGGCTCATGGCCTCAATTTTCAGGCCGTTTGCTCGTATCAGTGCCTTCTTTTGCTGCTTGAGGGCTCTGTCACGCTTGTACATTGGGCCGAACTTGTTGCGACCGCCACGCATGCGGTCCGCTCGCACAGCTGACAAAAAAGACAGGCAACAAAGAATAAAAGAGAGGACAGAATTAGATCATATGGAACTTATTATTTACAGTGTTTATGCCAAAAATGGATATGCAGTTCTAACATGTTGAGTTTACTTTGAAAACAAAACTGTATAAATTAAGAGTCTCATAGAAGGAGAGAAAGTAGTTTATCAGGAGAAATAACAGACACACACAGAAACCTAAAGGTAAATTCCTTATTAGTAATTTGTAAGTAGGTTAAAGGTTTCCTAATGACAACAACTCTTGACATTTACCTGTTGACTATTAAAACCCACAGAACTAAGTGATAGTAGCGTTACACATTGACTAGAAGCTCAAACTTGTATGAACCGCACCGCTGGGTGATCATAGTGCAACTTGTTTTTTATGCTTCTCAGAAGTTAGCTGATGGTGCAAACTAATAAAAAAAATCTACTTCTCTTCTCAAAATACATGCCCTGTCTGATTATGCAATTTCTAAAAGCTTTCAAAACGTCTCTGTCAATTAGACAAAACTTCTTTACAAAAACCAAAGGCTGAACAGCCTGACAATAATCCAATCATGATTCTTTTTTTCTGATGAAACAAATATACCCTTAATGCTCTTTGCCACCCCCCTCAGTGCAGGATCCTGTGGTGAGGATCACAACGAGTCTGTGCCGTGGGTATTTCTAATGAACAAACTGGGCATACAGTGGACTGCAATGAGGTCCATGTGTGATCTGGCCGACTGCTGCCATGGGGAAGCTGCTCGACTGTCTCTCAGTTGGGGGGCGCTGGTGTTAATTATTCATACTTAATTACCTCTTATTCTGACAAGGCTCGCAGAGCCCCAGCGTGTAAAAAGGCAACAGACATCTGGGACTGTCTGCAGCAGAATGAAAAAGAAAAAACATGCGCTAACACCAATATTAATAAGTATTGGATTTGCATTAGAATATTTTGGGTATGGGCTTCCATCTTTGAAAGAAAGACAACTGAATATGCTTATAAATCTACATGTGCACTTGACTCGTTCATGGATGGAGAAAAGTCAAAATCGTCAAAGGGTCCACTCAGACTTCTGATGTCTTGACGCATGAATGAAAGAACAGAGGAGGAAAATTGAAGTGGGGGTGTGGATAAAGCATGGTGGGGGGATTTAAGTTTGGGGGCAAAAGATGGGCAGACGCACGTATAAAGTCACATATGCACACAAACACACACCCACACATTCACACACACTACGCTGCCTTGGGAGGGATTTTAATGACCTCTTTCACACAAAGTGCCTGTCACTGATCTGAGCGAGTACAGCCAAGAGGGCACACACACACACACACTCATGAACAGAAAGCACACATGAACACAAAGCAGCGAACATGTAAAACATCACACACTGATCTCACACTGCTGCCGATCAGAGATGGGATTATGCCAGACATTATGCCAGACAGTCTGACACCTTGAAGTGGCTCTGATGGATTAAATGGCACATTATTTAAACAAAGTGATGCTACTCACACAATTATTTCCAAACAGCATCATATGGTGTCCACACAGTCAGCAAAATAAATAAATTATAATAAACAAAATAAGACTGACCACACTCAGAAACAAAAAAAAAGGAGAAATGAGGAGCCCTGTCAAATGCATCCATTGTAGGGCAACTTTAACTATTAATGATTCTGCACAACAGCGTAATTAATGAGCTGAGAAACTAATAGTCGACCCTACTGGGAAAACAAAATTAGGCCCTGACTGCTTTTCTTGCATGCCTCTGACCCGTGGACCCACAGCACATCATGAATCCCAGAACTGCGGGTGGGATGGGGAGCTTCCCACCACACACACACACACACCCACACACACACACATGCACACACATACACACATACACACACACACATGTTTTTGTCTCTAATTAAACTAGGTGATTTGCATTCATGTAACACGAATTAATATGAAATGGGGAGGTGGGGGTGGGGGTTGCATGTCAGTGTAGAGGAGGTAAGGACAAGTGCATTTGTATAAATGAGACAGAGTTATGTTAAGGGGTTGAATACTGCAGCAATTGAGTTTATAATGAAATAGTTTTACTACTGTAACTATAATGGGCAAAAAACACTAATTGTTTTAAATATAACCATAAATGAAGGATAATTTCATCAAAGCGTATAGAGTTCACATTGCATTCATGCCATGTAGACAAAGCAAACTAAGAGATTGAAAAGAGTATATCATGTACAGGTATTCAAACTTCATGAATAGAAAAGGGAAACTACTTTGCAGTAATCACATCTTGACTGATGAAGGTATGGAAAGAGCAGCAATGAAAGGGCACTGCAGTGCAAAGGCAGCAGACATGAAGATAAAAACAAAAAATATATATAAACTCAATCCTGAAAGGAAAATCTATGTTCCTGTTTTTTTTTACTGCATGAAGTGGAATTATTATGAAATGGTAAGTTGCAACCCCCCCCCACACACACACATGTGATTGCTTAAAAACTGAGCTTTTGCAGATTTTTCTGAACAATTTGAAACATCAAGCACTTTGAGTTAATGTCTAAGTGCTCATGCACACAAATATACAACATAGACATAAATTCTCAAGCTGACCCAAACAAACCTTATTTCCATCCCCCAAAATACCCAGCGCTCCATGTACAGATTTGTACAAACAAGCATGCACACACATATAGCATGCAGTTTCTCTGCACACAACTTCACATAGCCACTAACACACTCAAATACATCTCTCACACACACACAGCCCTCAGCGCTTATATCCTCTGATTTATTGTTGTTTAATATACAGGAATATTAAGTGTGCGTAGGTGAGGATCCCTGTCGGCCGCCGGCATATTAATGGGTCCCGCGGAGCCTTGCTGACACCCTGTTTGTCATGTCTAGGCCCCGGCCCCTGCTCTGGATGCGCCCTATCCCATGCACACACATGAATACCTATGATACCTATGCATAAGTAATGGCGCAGCTCCCCGGCTCTCCACCACAGGTACTGAGAGGCTGATGGAAGACAAATCAGAGCTAGAAAGATGGAGACAGGGAGGAAATAAAAAAAAAAAAGTGGAGGAGGGAGAGATGCGGAGGGGAATTTACAAACACTCAGCTGGTGGTGTTAATTTCAGCTAAGTGTTCCTTCAGAGGGGTTGCGTTTGTGGTAACTATAATTAAAATTTAATGAATGGGTAACTATACATAAAGAGGATAAATTGTATAAATTTGAACACATATTTTTATGTGAAAGAAAAAAACTAAGTTCTTTCTGTCAGAGCAGCAATTTAAAAAAAAAAAATTAAAGTTTATTTTTATTCCAAAATGATCTTTATTAGCCTGATTTACAACACTTCACAATCTATTAGATCAAAAAGAAGCAGGGAAATGTTTGTGTTTTATCCCAGCAATACATTTTTCATTCTGTTAAAGTGGAATATTTCTCTTCTTGGAATAACGACTCTCTTCAACGTTATTTCTCAGCGTCAGCTTTCATAACATTATGTAACTGAGTGGAACTGTAATACATTCAAACACTTGACATCACAAATATTACTGTTATACTTTGGCTTCAAAGAAATACGCAAGTGGAGAAAAATTAGACAGCTCAGTGAAGCATATGATACAAGACAACTATTATTAGACAAAAAGAGGAAATCATGCCAGTGAGAGCTGTTAGATACGGGCACGCTCCATTGGCTTCAGTCAGTAACATTTTAATGAATCAAATCTTTTGTTTTTATTAAGACAGAGATGCTGCAAAGCATAAAGAAGCAAAGGCTTCAGAATGGGTTGATTTTTTTAATATAAAATGTGCAACACACACACAGAACACACATATATATATTTTTTTTTACCTATAGTTTTATTTTTACAAGAATAATTGCCTCCTCACTCTATACCTAAAAAAGTAAACTGAGTTGTCTAAAAAGATATTAGTGTACGTTTACAGCAGCACTCATACTTGATTAAAGGTCAACAAATACATTGATGCCCAAAAGATACTCAGAATCAGCATTAAGTGGGCAAAACATACTGAATATCTGTCAATCAACTCTCTTGAACTATGTCTCGGATAATTTACAGGTCACAGGTAACTACTATTACTAAAAAAATACACACCTAAACAACTAAAAACTCAAACCTCAAGGGAACATTTTATGAAAATCCCTTTTTATGTAATTCAGATTTTGATTGTCAGAATTTTCACTGCGACTTTATTATATTTGAAAAAGAAAAAAAGGAACACTTTTTTTAGTAGTCAAATATCTAATCTGTGTAGATTCATTTTAAAGTTGAATTAAAAAGCCTGATATTATTCCCCATGTGATCTCTGCTCAGTTCATTACTGAATCATTCCATTCATGGACTTTAAAACACTTTTCCTCTTGATTTCTTTTGCTCTTCAATTGAAAGGCAACATTTCATTACGTTTTCATTTAGGCTCAGAAACACTGAGCTAATCAGTGTGTTTTTATACCTTCTTGGTTTGTCTTTCCTGTTTTTTCATTTTTTTAATGCATTTTTTTATTTTATATTTTTTCAGTCAGATGGTGCAAAATCTTGGTGATCACTCAGTTCACAGCACTACAGCCTTCTTCTAAAAAAAAAAAAGAGACTTATAATTAACACAAATGTTACATGTTGCCTGTGTATGCCTAAAATCTTAATCTTAAATTCCAAAATTGCAAACAAGAAGGAAAAGAAAAGTCTAGGTTTTCTCAAATACGGCATGTGAATAACAGATGTGATTTTGGCTGGTCTGTGACTCATCAACTCTAAGATTACCTGAGAATTCTGATCTACAGTGTGATGTTTTTTCAAACCTGAATAGTTCAACATCTGACTCACACTGAGACGAAGGGATCGCTGTTGGTTAGCTGTGTGGTTGTGTGAACTCTCAGGCTGGGGTACCAGATGCTTCAGGGCTCTTTAAGTGTAATTTGTGTCTAAATTTTCAGTTTGTCATACAAAGGAAAATTAGAGGGTCGATCTGCCTTCAGTAACCAACAAAAATTAAACAAGCTGTGAAAACAAGTCTGAAAGGAAAGCAGATGCACTATAGCTATAGCAGATCTTTCATTAAAACCTCATAATATTGTGTAAACCATTCTCCATTCAAACCGAACATGTTCTCAATGTTAACAAACATGATGGAACAAACAGTGAAGAGGCAAAATAACCATCTCTCACAAGAAATAGTTAGACTCTCAGTCAACTTTTAAATGATCCTCACATTTAGTTTCCACTTGCCATCGTGAAATTTTGCTGCAAGCTGGAATGAAACACATGGCTGAAAATATTTTCTTTTTTTTTAGATGAAATGACAGCTTCTTCCTTCTGCCTGTGGCCATCTGAGCATCTTTTTATGTCATGAATAAATGTATATGTTTGCAATGGAGAGTTCTATGCGTGTGTGTGTATGTGTGTGTCAGTTTCTCTGTGTGGGAGGTCTTACTGGATGTGGCAGGAGTCGCCCACCGTAGCTTCTGGCATCTGACAGAGTGCTGCAGGGCCCCGTCTTGCCCACAAGCAGAAAGTTACCGCCGGCAAAACAAATCATAAACTACCCCCTCCCCCGTCCCCCCATTTGACTTACCCCACACCACATACATGTCAACTTTAAAATGACAGGCTGGGACAATCTGCCCAAAGGCCATTTACAATTAACAGCAATTAATTGAAGCGTGTGTGGCAGGTAAAGTGAGAAGCCTTGAGATTTTTTGTTTTTCTCTAATCCCTAACTTCTTCGTACAGTGCCTTCAGGTTTAGCAACTTTCATTTTATTTTTAATGAAAAAATATAAGATCAGAACATCAAATTTTAACTAAAAATATATAAATACCTTGCATCAGTTTAAAAAGTGATTTCAGCAGAAAACCTGTTAACTAACATGTGGAACAAGTGTTCATTTGAAATACATTCTTGCTCGCTGCTTTGTTATTTTAGAATATCCATATTTTAAAAACAACTTCTGAACTGTGATCAATGTAAATTAAGAAGCTTCAACACATTCAGCCAAAAATATAATTTTTAACATTTCCACCCTGCTCCCAGCTCTTACAGGCATACACGACCTTTGACTTCACACTAAATACCAACATGGATAAATGAATTTCCTCACAGTTAAAAAGAAAAAATTCTGTTCAACATAAATGGTATTATTTCACGAAAGCAAATATTACTGTTCAAATGGAAGTTAATTTATAATTAGCTTTATTTTACTGCAATTCTAAGAACTGGAACAGGAACTGACCTTTTTAAATAAATATATAAACAAATAACTCATTCAAATTTATGCTGGAAGAATATTTTCTCTTGAGTTTCCAAAAAGTTAAGTCTATTATAGATTTTCTTTTCAGTTGGGATTTAAAAGAGAAAGATGACCTCTGACAAGGTGTTTTGTGAGACATACAGCGTGTGTTGGTGGGTTAAATACACAGATAACAGGGTAAACTACTTATGTTTAGAGATCTTGGTGGTGACTAATTACAAACAGTGTTGAAACATTTCTACAGTGTTTTTAATTGTTCATTTTAAGACCACAGCTGTGTCCTTTTTATTTTTCCTAAAATATCTAAAATTATGCATCACTTCTCATTACAGACATGGTTGGGCAAATATTCTAAATGAAAACACCTTATTTTATAGCTGAAAAAAAAAAAAGATAAATCTAACATTTTAACCTCTCATTTACCAGCAGAACCTCTTTAAATACTGGAGAGGAAAACTGAAACCGTTTCAGCTGTCATGGCATGATTTGGTGTATTATATGTTCATTACAGCATTCACAAGGTGCTGCTGTCTGAACACAGACAGAGAAAACAGCTCTGCCATGAGTGCTTGACTTCAGCGGAACTCCTCCGACATTTGAGTTAAACAAAACATTCAAACTGTTCCTACAAGAGGAGAAGAAGAACTTTATTGAACTTGATGTACATCATAGGACATCCTACGACTTCTAATGCAACAACGGCCAAACCACAGTTCAGAGATGATGCACATGGTGCAGAAACGAGGGGGGGGGGGCTTCAACAGTTTAACAGATAGCAGAAAAAATTTAATTTCAACATAGTTTTTTACTTCAAACTAAAATGATTTATGGCCTTATGATACGTAAATGTTAAAGGGTTAAATTAATTTAGTATGATCTACGTAACTGGATTTAAAAATGTCTTACCTTCTAGCTTCATGCCGACGGTGAGGCACTTCTGGAAGCGACAGTATGGGCAGCGCTTTCTCTGGGTCTTGTCAATCTGGCAGCTCTGGTTTTCTATACATGTGTAACGCTTGTTGTTCTGAACGGTGCGCTTGAAGAAGCCCTGTGGAGAGAACCAATTAAGACGTCAACCTGCTTGACCCCTGCAATGCGATGGTAATTGGCCCATTCACACTCCCAGACAGATGGAGAGGGACAGGCTTAATGGACACACACACTCACACACACATAAGGGAGTTTTGAAAGCTATACTCTAATTAATGTGATGATACAGACACATAAAAACTGATTATGATAATTAACTTTCTACAGAAAAAACAAGGTTACATTTTTTTTATTATTTTAGAATTTCAAAATTGAACATCAAAAATGCTTTTGGTTGAAGTTTTCCCTCCAATAATATTTAAAATTACAATTTTTTGGCATCCTTTAAATGTACTTTTATAAGTAGTGCAAATTATAGCTGATTTTATTTTATTTTTCTGTTGACTTGTAACACTGGTGTCTGAAGAGTATGAAATCAGATTTGGATCTTACTTTTAATATTCTCCCTTCCAGACCACCAGGAATTAAACATCTTTTCAACCCTCCACTTAATTATTTAAAAATATGGGCACACAAGTGCAAAAAAATCCAATAAATTATATCCATAATTCACAGTTCCAGGATTACAGAGATTCATATATGGAATTTATTATTGGCAGCAGCAGCAGTGAAAATCAAACAGAGGAAGGTGGTTTTAATGTATTCTAGATCCATAAACTAGGAGGGGCATCTTTAAAACTGGATTTTAAAATGAAATAAAAAAAGAATGTGATACTGTCAATAACTCACCAACACATATTTAATTGACAATCTGACCCCCGAAAAAAGGAAAAAAAGACTTTTGGAATATCAACTGTTAAATTCAGAAAAATCCATACTTCAGTGGTACTTTCTACCTAATACTCCTTTTACCTCACTCTGTATGCCACACAGCTCTGAGCTAACCAGGAGTCAAACGCTAGACACCAGGAGAAAAGTGTCCTTTTAAATGTGCTGCGCCAGCAGACAAAGAAAACAGCTGCTTTTGCTTTTTCAAATGTACATTAAACTTTTTCCGTAGAAACTTGAACTTGACGTTCAAATTTTCAATGACATGCTGCTAATCTGGTGTCCATGAACAACTTCCTTGTAAATGTTGGGCATCCCCTTGTTTTAAAATTCTCCAAATAATGCTGCACAATTAGGTACTGACTTTAGATTTAATACTTTTTTTGCAATGACTGAAAATACAGATGAAAAGAAGAAGTAAAAAAGTAACTATCAAGCTTTCCTCTGATGCCATTTGATCCCAGGCTCCGGCACCTTTTTAAAGTTATTTTTTCTATAAATTTGACATAAATAAATAAAATAAATGTGTATTTGCTGTGCTGTATGAACCTATGCCTCAGGCTTCTCACCAACTGCTCCGAGTGTTATTACTGGATTATAAGGTTGTTCTTGTTTTGTTGTCTCAGCTCAAGTTTCTCAAAGAAGAAAGAAAGAAAAAACAGTCGGTTCGTGCAGCTCAGCTCTTTGTTGTTATTCCAATAGGCTTAATGAGTTAACATGTTTACTTTATGTCAAGTGATGCATGTGAACCAAAACTGTCTGTGTGCCCAAAAAAAGATAGACAATAGGTCTATGTGAGTATTTGCAGACTGTAAATGTAGTTTCTTACGTCTGCTTGTCTCTCAGTACAAGCCAACGCACTGAGATTCTAAGTATGATGATTGGGTGAATAAAAGAGAAACCTTTTAAAATGAGATAATACCAAATGTTAAGAGTAAAATCTATTTGTTTGTACTGATTAAACTGAGAGGAGCTGGAAATGGATCGCACGGCTGCTGGGATATATTTAAAGACGAGATGAACCTGTAATGTGTCAGCAGGCGGATTCATCAGTCCGGCTCTGATGATCATACAAACTGCTACATTTTAGAGATAATCAATGACAAGCTGCAGGTAATTATCAATGTCATTAATGTTTCAACAAGGATATACAGCCTCCTATACAACACCTCTTCATCTGCATCCTACGTGCTCGCCCTCATACACACACGCACACACACACAACACCAGAATGCCTGCACTGAAGTTGAGAAGCAGCAGAGATGCCACTGACGTCTCCCTTTAAGCAAATGCTCAGCATCTCAAGGTCAAAATACAAGGATCAGATCTATAACATCTGCTTTGAATAATGACCACATAGGCAAGAAATGTGCAATGCAGCATCAATTCTGCAGTTGGAGTTTTATACTGAAGAGCACTAACACCTTAAACACTTGCCTTAGTATATTTTGCAACGACAGCATTCTGAAAGTAAAAAAAAAAAAGTAAACACATGATATCTTTGTGTTTAGGAAATGAGGAAGAGAAGGACAAATAGGTTGTTGACAGAGTTCAACTGTAACAGTTCAGTTTGTCACGCCAGGCAGTGCATGAGCTCTTAATTAACTCATGATGAGAGTTTTAGGGCTTGTTCAAACAAAACAAAAAAAACAGAACTTGTGTACTTTGCTTTAAGAATTATACCATCTGTCTGTAAAAGCTAAAAACTTTTGCATGTGAATTTTGATTTAAAAAAAAATAAAACTCTTCTGACCCTGACAAGAAGAGGTTTGTTAAGTCAACTGTTGCAACAATATTTAACCCCCGGCCTGTTTCGTGTATCTCATGCTAATAGGGTGTGAAAGTGAAATTTTGCCCTGCTGTTACACTTGTGTCCGACCGGTTCACTGTGGAGAGCATCGACCCCTTTATTGCAAAGCTGCAAGCACAAAAATACACCTCTAAGAAAGGTTGTCATACTGTAAGCAGCGTGTTATAAAGAAGCAAAAATTCTTGCACCAGAGCGCAAACTCTGATTTTAAAGTAGCTGCACAAAAATGATTGAAAATTTTAAAAAGATTTAAAAATTCAGCTGTAATTAANCAGTAAGTCACTGTAAGCCTCAGCAACTTTCTAATAATCCAATTATTTATTAAAGGTTTACCAAAAACAAAACTATGTTAAATAAAAATGCTACATTCACCAGAAAAGTTTGAAGCTATTTGTTAAGAAGTTATTTGTTTCCGTTGAGATGCACCAACCTTGCAGCTCTCACAGGTGAGAAGTCCGTAGTGATACCCTGAAACCTTGTCTCCGCACACGGGACACATCTCGTCCAGGTCTTCGTCATAGGAGTAGTCCATCATTTTTAACTGGGGTGCTGCGGAGGAGAGACAGACAGACAGACACAGAGGAGTCTATTTCAGTGCCGAGCGCTCTCGTTCCCCAAAGCCCGCTCTCATCCATCAAGGTGAACCACGGAGGGACCGCGCGTCGCAGCTGAATCCGATTTTTGAAAGTTTTGTTCCCTTCGAAGAGGAGAACACAATGAATGGTCGAGTTTGAAGAGAGTTAGAAGGACGCAGTCATTTCTCCTGCTCCCCTCTCTCTCTTTCTCTCTCTCTCTTCTACGTTTGGTGCAGACAAAAATATAAAATAAACGTAAAAGTGAAAAAAGCAGCTCATGAAGTCAGACTCATAAATATGTATGCGTCTAAGTCCTGAAATCGCTGGGGGGAATTGAGGGATATTAGACTTGAGGATTGGATAAAAAAATTGTTACCGCCCACAGAGAAATGAAAACACACGGAGAGGCTCTTATCTTTGCATGCGATAAGAAAAAACAAACAAACAAACAAAAACAACTTAAACCAACATTTTTTTCCCTCTTTTTAGAATTACCACTAACGCCATGGGCCAATACATCCAGAAAAAAACTTAAATTTTTTTTTTGGGTCAATTTTTTCAACAAATTCGGTAAATCTCCTAAAAAATAAACATTTTTTGTTCGACAAAGATGGCATTTTAGTGAATAGCTAAGTGTTTTTATAAAATTTGACAAAAACTGAGTTATAATTTAGTTTGTTTCAAAAAAATATTCGGTTTGTTTTTCAAGTTATTATTTGCCAGAGCCCTGATTGCATTGGAATTTTGAAACACTGGCATGTGTGTGTCTGTCTGTGTGTGTGTTTGTGTGTGTATGTGTGTGTGTGTGTGTGTGTGAGAGAGAGCGAGAGAGAGAGAGAGAGAGAGCGCTAAGCAAACAGGCAGGCTGACATTTACAACAGTTACAAAAAGCATTTATGGTTCTAATCATAAAAAGCAGCTTGGATCAAACAGGAAAACCTCAGTAGATGTGGCTGTAAAAGTGGAAATATTTTGTCAGCTCGATGCTTCTATGGCCTTCACACATATTCCTGCTCCATGACTTCAAAAATCCGCTCATCTGCTCAATGAAACCAGTTAATTAGACATGATTTGTAGTTTGTTAACGCATCGCCCTGCTGGGATCCGCGCTGAATATTCCAACAGAAGCAACAAGTTCCACCAAGCGCATGATTTTTCCTTCTTTTTGCACTGAAACTCAAAGCAGACTCTGTCTCTAAACTGTGCTTTTTCTTTGAAGACGGGACTTTTTAAAAGTGTTTTGAAGGCGTGCAACAGATTAAGAATATAATAATTTCAAGGTTCCAGTTAAACTATACCCCACAAATCCGTATGTATGATTTTTAGAGGGAAAGGAGAGGCCTCAGAGCCGCACATACAAAAATACACTTTAAGAACGCAATTGGCTTTTATCGGAATATTTTCTGGTTAAAACATGTTTTATTTACAACTTTTTAAAAGTTGTTTAAAATCCAATAATCTGATTTTATACATCTGTCAAGTGACGCAGCAGTTTAACTTAAAAAAAAAAAAGAAAATGTGCATTAAATTTGGTCAAACAATCGCACCAATGCGTAACTGGCGGCCACAGGTGTTAAATTCAAATTATGTTCCGAAAAGGTTCAAACGTTTTGGAAGAATCGGGAACATTTACGTCTGACTCTCGCCTGTGCGTCATTTGCTCACGGGAAAACAATCCGAATCGAGTTTTGGTCACAGCTACCTGCTTTTACTTTAGATAACAAGCTCCCTGACAAAGCACTCCTTAAGTGACTGTTATCAATATCTCATAAACACAAAACCGAACTAAATGATTGCCCGGATTTATTGCGGTGGAGTGACGTGTGACTTAATAAGTTTATTCGCGCATAAAAGAGTCAGACTGATTTTTAATGTTCGCTGCTGCACGTGCAGCTGATTCTGATGGAAGATTTTCAAAAGATTTCAACCGGGGAGAGTTTGTAGGATCATGTCCAAAAAAAGGGCTGTTTTTATTTTGCTTTTGCACACAACCAGATTTAATTTGATAAATCATACCCTAATAAAAAACAAAAAACAAAACAACTCAAAATAAATCATCATATTTAAACAAAAAAAACATCTTTTAAAATTAAATGATATAAATGACAATTTATAAAAACTGACCGGTGGCCTTTTTAGATGTGATTTTATATTTTTCTAATGGTGCACTTCTGATAATAATAACAAAAAAGGTTATTGAAAAAGCAAAAGCTGATTTTTTTAATAATGTAATAATTTTCATTCAGGTTTCGTTTCTGTTGTCATTCATTTCCAGTCGTTCCTTGACCGTTCCTGCATCAGTTTCCTTTTCATGACAGAAAGTCTTTCTGCTCACCACCAAATCAGACCTCAGTTTATTTATTTATTTATTTTGCCAACAGTTTTATCTAAACTCTTTATTTTGTTTTTATTTTAACAAACGAAAACATCCCTGAGATGCAGAAATAGAATCTGTCAGTTCGAGTGGTTCATTCTTAAACCCCAGAAATCTAAAACGATGGGAGATATTTTGCCTCGTTTAATGCGTTTTTACGCAATAAAACATCCGCACATTCTTTGCTTGCGTGACAGCTGGGCATACTTATTGTTTGATCTGGAGCCAAACAGAAAGTTTCCAAACTGGTTCTAAATATATTTAATATAGCTGAGTGACGTTTGAGCCAAGATTCAACGTCATCTTCTAGAGTAGATAAACTTTAACAAACTGTCATAAAGATGCATTTATACAATAACTGAACGCCATCGTGGCGCAATAACTATCTCCACGGATATTTTTTTTTCGCTGGCCCTCCTACGTGAAAAAGAAAGTAACGGATCAGAGCTTCGTGACAGCGTTCAGAACTTGAGCCCGAAGAGCTTCGTTGTGCATATTGTCCATTAAATCTGCATTCTCAGGGAATAAAAACAGATTCGAAGCAATGCCAGTTCTTACCTTGCATGTTCCTGGGCATGTGCCCCTGTTCTCCATACGATCGAGTGAGTCCCAAAGATTCAGTCTCGACTTTGGGCAGCATGTCAGCGCAGCCGGCCTGAGCTGGAGACTGCGCACCGCTCAGCGGGACACCTGGATGTGAGAGGCAGACGTTCGCACTAACACACCTCGAAGTGTCCCAAAGGTATTTTCTCCCTCTATTTCTTTTTTGTCCCCCTGCCTTCCAATTATCGGACCCTTCTCCGATTCTGACAGTTAAACATTTCTCTTGAAGCGACCGAACTGCATTTTGCCGATGTTTCTAATTGCCCTGGCTCTACTTCACGAACATTATTTTTCAAACTGTTTTGAGCAGAAAAATAATGACAAAAAACTTAAACAAAGATAACCAATTCTTGTAATACCTATAAAGGAGCTGCGTTATGAGTTGGAGAATCGCTCAAAAAAATCAATCAGTATCAGTCATACCAAAAAAAAAAAACAAAAAAAAAACAGCGAACGTCCAGACGGAAAGACGACGGCAAGTTTCACTTTATCTTTTCAAAATGTCTTTACAGCGCGTCACCAGTTAGTACAAAACTGTCAGAGGAAGTTTTAGCCTTTAGCAGACAAGCACGCGCCTCCGGGGCCGCCCTCCCATGTGCCGAAAGTCGGATTCGATGTGTTGGTCGGACTGTCTGGAGATGTGGAGACCTGTCCTCCTCCTCCTTCTCCTCCTCGCTGCTTTGTTTACGCCACTCTCTCCAATCCGGGGCGCATGCGGTCGTCTGACATCACGTCGCTCCAGTCCAATCAGGTGAGGAGACCGGGAAATATCGCCTCAAAGCCTCCTGTTCCCCTGCTCTGAAATCTCAGCTGTTTAATCCCGCTAATGATGGACTTTAAAAGCGGGGTGGATGGGGGTGGGGGGACAAGGAAATCAAGAGAGGTGATGCAACTGCATGTGAGAGCAGACTCCTCATGAGCGCACGGAGAACAAAGTCAGAGCGCAGAGGTGTGTGGAGTGGAGCGCGTGAAACGGGAACGTGGAGCTGCTGAGGTCAGCGCGCGTGTTTAAAAGCGTCTCCAAGTTTATGTTTTACTCTGCGCGTTCATAAACCTGCAGCCTATACTCCGATGTACTGTTTAATCAACCCTCATAATCAGTTTAACCAAAATGTATCCATCCAATCCGGTGCAGCAAATTACGCACGCTGCACTGCTGCATTGGAATCTTTCTTTCTTTCTTTCTTTTTTTCTTTCTTTCTTTCTTTCTTTCTTTCTTTCTTTCTTTCTTTCTTTCTTTCAAGAATTTTAGAAGTTTTAAATAAACTGTTTATCTTTTTTTCACGTTTTGAGTTTAGTTAATTCGGGGGTGGAGCGCAGTGATCAGTGTTAGCCTCAGGCTTAAATTGGCCTTTATGTTGGGTTCAAAGCACGTGCCCCACTACCCTTCTCAATAAATCCTAATTGCCACTGAAATATTATGAGTAATAATTGGCTTAACAGGGATTACTCAGAGATCTGATGTCAGAGATCTGACATCAGATTCTGGTTGTGTTAGGGGTTGAGATTTAAATATGAACGCAATCTCTTTGTCCTGCCATTAAAATGCCTTTGTGGTTTAACAGGGTATCTCGCTGGGGGGGAGTCAGCTATATTTGGGAGAGGGCACACTATTCCTGACTCACACCTTGAGTTAAACTCTCCCTAATTTCAGTTTTTAAACTGCATCCATTTTAATAGATGGAGTAAAAAGTGTATATTTTTATATTACTAATAAACCACCAGCTACATTTCTTTTCCAGCTGAAATACTTATGAGTTCATCCATCATTGTTTTTATAGAGAAGTTGGAAGGCTTCACTTTTAACAAAATAATGCAACATGACCTGACCAATGTGCTCTTCTAAAAGACTAACTCATCACACAGACATACTACAACAATCGTTGCCCCACAGATTTCTTGTGTTTTTGCTGTTTTTGTCACACTTTTAATTCAGCCACATTGAAAGGTTTTTAAAGCATGTTCCTTGTGTTCTTCTGGATTAGGAGTGGTGTTCACCATGGAAGTTGCACACGCTGGTTGTTCTTGCCTCGTCTCTTTCTTACTGTTGAACCATGAACATGGCCAATAACTGAATTAGCTGAGGTTTACAGAGTGTTAAATCTTGGTTTGGGTTCTTTAGTGAGTTGTTGAGTCATTTTGGTTGGCTGGCCACAGCTGACAAGGTTCACCACCGTTCAACGTTTTCTCCATTGATCAACAAGAGCTCTCACTGTTGTTTGCTGGTGTTCCGGCTTTAGAGACGTCTTAGTAACCAACAGATAGATGTCAATGACTTTCATCTCATCTCTTTTTTGAATAGGGGGCAAATACTTCTTCACATATCAGGTTTCTTTGAATTGAATTTAATGCCTTTATTATCAATGTACGCAGTACAAAGAAATTAGAGCCGTTCTCAGCATCATGCAAGAAAAAGTAGTTGCAAAAGACACACAAAAGACAAAAAAAATACAACAAATATTTGCAAAAACGCATATAAGAAGTACAATGTAAACATGGAACACAGATTGTTATATTATAGTGTATTGCAGATGGGTATGATATTGCACAATAATGAGAAGAATTGCACATAACAGGCATTGTCCAGAGGGTTTTTTTTTGTGGGCAGTGTTACATTAATGAATCATGCAAGCTGGAGTTCAGGATGGTTTGATCATTTTCTCCCTTAACACATGTGATCATCATTTGAAAACTGCATTTTGTTTTTATGAAGTTTGAGGACACTCATGCAGATGTTTTACTTTACCGTAGTTGTAAAAAGTCACTCTAAATGTTAAGGGTATTGACATGATTTCTCTCCACAGATGGACCTGAGTGGGACTGTTAGGTTTTCCAAAGTGCAGGGGTTTCCCCTAATCACCAACATACCTCAAAAGTTAAATTTGAAATGGTCAAAACTTGGTTACTTGTGAGTTTCGGTGGGTGGAGACAAAAGATCGCAAGACAACATTAAGAAGGGTTGCAGAGCTATGTGGGGGTGGGGTTGCTAGGTCAGGTTATAAAATGACACAGAGGCTGATAAGACCTTCTCTGGCAAGCTAGCTTTAGTAAAATGATTAACCTGTATAGAGGAAAAAGGTGATGTGGTGAAAGCGGACCAACATTAAAGAACATGGGTTGTAAGAGAGAATAAAGCTCAAACATAAAAATATAAAGCTTAGACTTACAGAGATATCTGAAGCCATGTATGCAAGTGATATTTTATTGATAAAGAAGTGTTAAAATTTGCAGTTTGATGTAGTAAAAGTTAGATCAAATGACATAAAATGTGATCAACAGCAACTCTGAAACTTTGGACTAATCAGAAGTCATTTTGTAATACCTAGTCTGGATTTATCTGATTGGCACAAAGACACAGATTTAATGACCACTGAAGCTGGAACTGTGACACTTCAGGCTGTGAGAGTAATCATCTCACTTGATCTGAGATTGAAACACATAAAACAGTTTGTGTTGTTCAAACTGAATGAAAAATTTACTTGCATTGTTTTTTTTTAACGTTCTCAGATACTTTATGAAACATGAAAGACAAATAATGGACTTTAGAGTAAAATTTTAGATACAATCTTGTGGTGCAATAAAAGAAAATCATTGAATTTCATCTCAGGATCAGCTTCACAAAGATGGAAATTCTCTAAGAGTCCAAACATAAATTAGAAATTAATAACTAACTAACTAAAAGACATTATGCCATGTAAAGTGCCTGCCTATTTCAAGACATTTTTTTTATTGAAGATCTTCATTATGGGGTACATTTTAGATTACATTTTACCCTTTACGTTCATCACAGGCTCATTCTATGCTGATCTGACCAATATTAGTTGCACTGGAATCCACCAACCTACAAAAATCTTAGAATTATAATTGCCAAACCTTTGCTATTCATATTCAGGAAATTCCCCCTCTATTCCCACCCATTGCCACACACGCGTACATGTGTTTTTTTCACTTCTTTGTAAAGCTGTTTTCACAATTATAGGTGTAATGCCAACAGTCATTTGTTCTAAAAATACTGCAGGACACAGTGTACAGAGCAAAAACTCATAAAACGAAACAAAGAAAGGTGCTTGTGGGACACAAACATAAACAAAACAACAAGAAACAAAAGGCCTGCTGCTGTGCTAAACCTTTGGCCTTATTATCTTTTAAAATTATATAGAGCATATTTTAAGAAGTCAGTTAGGCATTTTAACATGTTCTTTTTTACAAAGCAACAAAATTATGACAGTTGCATTGTGTAAGCAGCTATTGACATTAAGAAATAATGCAACGTCATCCAATCTTCATCTGAAAAACAAATATTTTCATAATGCTGACACAAAAAAATGAAATGAATATTTGTGTCTTCTGTCTGACTGTCGATTGTCCCTCCATGATTCTCTAATATGGGATTGTTTAACTTTCTTTTGCACCCACAGGTCAAACTGCTTTTACCCATTGGTCTTTAGGTCTTAGATGCAGACAGTCAGTGGATTATTGGAGGACACTGGGTCTGTCAACAAAAAGTGTTGACATTCGGGCTCACGAGATAAATTTCACAGTGATCAAACAAAGATAGACTCCTTTGACAGGGAAATGGAGAGTGCATGTGCATGTTTGTAAGTGTGTGTGTGCATGTTTGTCACTGTTGTAAGCTAGTTGCTAGTGACCTGAAAGGTTGCAGATATTGCCTGAAAGGTTTGGTTATCTCCATGTCAAATGGCTGATAAATTCCAAACAAAGACAAAAAAAAATCAATTAAATGAACCAATTTCTTGTTTTTGAATAAAATTAAGTTTCCTTTGGGTCAAATGTACATTTTGTTATTTGTGAGATTATTGACACAATAATTTGGTGGTCAACAACAACCCAAACTAGAAAGGCTTGAAACATTTCAGACTTGTGGTAAACTGTCAGTCACATAATCAATAAACTAAAAAGTAAAGAAGAGTATCAGAGAAAGATGAGGAACCAAGAGCTTGGTAGGATGTATCTGGCAAAGAGGGAAGAGAAGAAGATGAAAGAAGATCAAGATAAAGCTGAAAGTCCTGCTAACATCTCTGATGGATATGTGACTGTGGAGGAGGGCTTGAATATGAAAAGGAAGAAAAGATGAAGGGAGGAAAAGAAAATGACATTTTAAAGGACTCAAATCTATTGGATGATGTGATTTATATTCAAAATAAACTCATTTTCCTAGTTTTGGTCTGTGAAATATATGACAAAATATAAATATATATGACATCATATACACAAGCAAAGCAAACAATTGACATCAAGTCAAAACAGCATGAAGAATAAAGTGTTTTGTTTGATACAGCATCCAAATCTTACTAGCTAAAGCACAAAAGAGGTAACATTCAGTTTCTAAACTTAACATAAAAACACATGGAAAGTTCTGGATATAACATTAGTATTATCTTTCACTTTTTGTAGTTTTACCAGTGACTCTCACTCCAGATAGTTTGTAAAGCAAATTGATTTTTACAGCGTTTAAAGTGAATGTGTCCATTTTTCCTCTTCCTTTTTCCGGACCTGTATGTTTACATCTTTTAGCTTTAGCTTCACAGGAGAGTACAAAGTACGATAGCTTTCCCTGGCATGGATCAAATGTTTGTGCCATTTTCTTGGAGATCTGATTGGATAGCTTCCTGACATGTCTGATAACGTCAGTTATTTTTGTTTTGATCTCATTCACCAATCAGATTATCTAAATATTTCTTCATAGTTTTTAGTCTTCATATTTTTTATGTATAATCTCATTTTTGTCCAGAAAAACAGTCTTTGGTGAAAATGAAAATATATTGTCAACAAAATTAACACTGAAGCCCACTTACACATACAATTTACTTTAGCATAAACACGAGAATGTCCAGGAATATACTGTAAACTGCAGCAACTATGAGTCACACAGACTAACCACTCCATCTGCAGACACAGACACAAACCCACACATACACACCAACACACACAAAAATCTACACATACGATACACATATCTAAGATAATAATTAATCTGCCATGATCTAGATTTTTTTCAAGCACTTTTTTAAAGACGACTGTAACTTTGACCCTTGGCTTGTTTTTGCCACTGACTTTATGACATCAAGTACTAACTACTGTTGGACATGAAAGAACAGGTTAACATGTGTGACCTCAAATTTAAAATGTGCATATAAAAGAGCTTCGTTTTTTTTGTAACAAAGCAACTACCAAACATCTGTCTCTATTTCAATTTACTGTATGCCTTCTGGGGAAAAAAAATGAATGCATGCTAAGTCTTGCTGTGCTGAAAAGGTTTTCCATAACACGTGTGATTCTGCTTGAAACAGACCAAAACTACACACTGTAGTAAAAATACTTACAGTCTAACGAGAACATAATGCTATTTTTTTTTGTTGTTGTTATTTTTCTGTCCTGTTTCCTTGATCTCCAAATGCCCTCACAATTACACATACAGTACACGTGCCAAAAAAAAGACTGTTAGGTCTATTAGCAGGTCATGTAACAGTCATTGTTCATTGCTTCCTATAGGTTTCTATTTTCAAGAGCCAGCAGAAAGAACAATATTCATTAGGATTGTCAGATGTTCAGCTTGCAAATGAAAACAAACAAACCTTAGAGGTTTCTGAATTGAAATCTGTGAGGTTTTCTGTGTTAGACATTCTGTGCTCATCTTGTAATAAAGTTTTTGCACAACTTTTTCAGGCTTTTTAAAAAATCTGTCACAGTACTTGCTCTTTTGCAGGATTTTGGGGAGCTGGTGCCTGTCTCCAGCAATCACTGGGTGAGGGGTGAGGTTAGGTGAAGACAAATAACCATTCAACTTTAACACAGACCTAAGGCCAATTTACGGTCATCACTTAACCTAACATGCCTGTTTTTGGTCTGTGGGAAAATGTCCCCTGAGAAAACCCATGCATGCACAGGAAGATGCTCCAGTAAGGCCCTAGCTGAGTTTCAAACCCAGAACCTTCTCACTGCAAGGCAACAGAGATACCAGCTGTGCCACCAAGCAGCCCGTCTTTTATTTGTTTTGTTTAAAAAATACATTACCATATAAAGCTGCCAGCAAGGTTAATATAATTCTCAAGTTTTGGCTCATATGTAAAAACACACAAGAGTTTTTCCTTAAACTGTTTTACAATACAGCCTTTTAGGCACCATCAGGTGAAACTTTCAGGTGGATGTTTGCGAAAGGGAGTTCCAGTACCAAAAAACATCTGCAAAAGGAATATCAGCCTGCCATTGTTCTTCTGACACAGGTGAGCTGTTCCTGTCATGCTTGTGTAGCTTTGGCTCTTCACTAGATTGCAAATACTTGGAAGGACCCCAACAAAAAGAATCAGAGGACATCCGTAGCTGCTTTATGTTATGAGGTTTAAAGCTGTCACTGTTTAATTTAATGTTACACTGCTGAGATTCTGAGAAAAAAAAATGGAGTAAAATTATTTTAATTCAACTTGCTGTTCATGACAATATTCATTTAAGTATTTTTTTTTTACATTTTTGAATCAGAAGGGCTTTACTGTAAAAAAGCTGCCAGCTGTGTTAACATAAAAAACATCAAGGATCCAGCTCTTTCAAAATGTTTTTTCTTAAATTTTTGCTTTTAAGTTTTATTTAATTTTTAATACACATGAGGCCTTTCAGCAAACTGTTCTACAATAAGGAGGCAAAGAAGGGTTTCTTTTTTTTTTTTTTTTAGAAAGCATTTGGTTATCAACAATGTAGAGTTGGCCATGTTCCCTGAAAATATGTGGTTACATAAGGACACTCAACACCTAAGGTGTACAGGAAGTGTGAAGTAAACATTGCCATTGATGTGGAGCACATAAGCATAAAATGTATCAGAAGCCTTCCATCAAAACTCCAACTTATCACACAGTCTGTTATGACTACATCACTCCCTTAAGCCAAGATGATGATTTAACCTTACATGTATTTCTACTTTCAGCTCTGTGACTACCTTCCCTGAGGCATAACAGTGGTGGGCTTAGCTCCTTATTCCACGTCAGTCCTTACATAAACCACACCAAAGCAGGAGGAAGTCATCTCTGGGACAGATTGGAGGTATTTTGTGAAAGACTGCAGTGATTTTAAACCAATATGCTGTATTATGTGTTTTTATGTCACTGAAACATAAAAAAAAAATAGCTGTACTGTAGATATCACAAATGTGACACTGGCAGTGGAGTTATAGTTAATACACCTACTTCCAGTGAGAGGAACAACATTTTTTGTGTCCTTTAACTTTTCTATGGTCCCAAGTTCATGATGACTGACATCTGTTGGCTAATTTTAATGTCAGATAAAACTGGCATGTCACACAGAATGTTTGTCCTTTGCTAGAGAGTTAAAAAAGATTATATAACCACAAAACTAATGCCTGTGATAAAACCCAGACCTTTGACTAGCATTCTGGGGGTCAAACAAGTTTACAAATATTCATAATACTAGTTACTGTATTCTGATTTGTATAGCCAACTTTGATTTTAAAAAATTAGATTAATTCTACATATTATGATTATTACCACTCAGTCTTTGCCTACTGCTAATCAGTTTCCTTAAACTCCCATACAAACATTTTTTTTTAACATTTTCAACTGTCTTTCATGTATTAAACCATAAAGTCAATGGCGGAAGGATCTGGGTATAAAGAAAAACACTCTTCTTACTTTTGACTGTCATCGTGGCACAAATGTCACATGTAACAAATGCTTCGCCTTAAGGGGTCAGAATTGTAAAACTTTTAAAAAGTATTGTTTGGAGAAATGGCTCAAACAACAGCAAACTGACGCAGAATTCTGGCTGTAAAAGTAAGTTTATCATGAACAATGTGTTTGTAGAGCAATGATATGTAGACAATGTGACTAGTCTGAATAGAAGGAATGAGAATGACGGAGACCTGCTTTTCAAGGCTGGTTGGAACCAGGTAAGTGTTCGGTCATTCACAACAGACACCTACAAATACACACACCTGACGCCATAAAATCTTCCCTTTGTCCACATTTCTGTTTACCTGGCTGTATTCTTGGTTAGTGTGTGGGACTTTGACTACCTAATTTCACCAGCAAAGACAGATTTACACATTCACAGCAACCATGGGGTCAGTGTGCTGTTGGCTGTAACAGTCTGGACAGTGAAGAAAAAAGTGTGTAAGGGACGATGGACTGCTCTTAACACACAAATACACAGTGCTTGGTGGACTGGTGTCTGTGGTCGTGGTGCGGTCACTTGTGACAGACACATTGTATCCCCTCTGGCTGACCCTTGGCCATTAAAAAACAAACACACGCATGCTCACACACTCACACATACAGCTGTGCCCAATGGGCCATTCCCCCTTTCCCTTTATCCAACCCATGTCCCTTTCAACAATCTCACTACAGCATTCAATACTGGGCTAATGACACAGAACAGATAACTGGACAACAGAGAAATGCCCACATCATCCCTGTTGAAAAGCAAAACATAAAGACATTCATTCACATTTGCACCACAGTTAATTTAAATGATTGTAATGTACATAGAATGTTTACTGTATGTGTTTATTTCCTCATGAGAAGTAATTCATAGAAAGAGCCTTTGTGTAAAAGAAAATTCCATTCAGATATATTTCAAAATGGCTGAAATAAGATTCCACAATCTAAAGAGTGGGGGGGGAATACCATGTTATCTTGTGTCACATATCTGATGTGTTTGTTCTGATTATGTGAATCTTTTTTAGCTGAATGCTCCAGCTTGAAAAGCTAACATCTCTAATCAATGCACTGCTATTCAATTAGGGTATATAGTGCTGTTTCACCCAGTGAATGGCTAATAAACTCTAATTGCAGCTCTGAGATCCATAAGGTCAGGTAGGTGACTGTGAGAGCTGTTTTATGAGTTTAAAAATAGGGATGGTGGGGGCAGCAGCATTGTTCTTCCATGATAAAACCCTTTACTTACCTCCCAGGTATAATTTTTTGGGGCATGTTTCTCTCTGTGTGTGTTTGCTCACCTCTAAGTGACAGGCCAAAAGAAGTGGGTGATGCACAGGTCACTTGGTCATTATGGCAGCTTGTGTGTGTGTCGCTATGTGTGCAAAGACTTAATGGAGAGTAAATACAGAGATCCTATCCCTTAACTGCAGCATAATGTTTGGTCATGAAGACACAAGGAAACATTATCTGTGAGTGGTTCCTGTTTTGACTGAAGGAATTTGCTCCTGAAAATTTATGTTCTTTTGTTCTTTTCTTTTAATCTCTCAGTTCAACCAAAGATGCACATGAGCACATCATGGTAAGAGGAAGATAGGAGTTTCTCTGACTCAACATAAAACATTATAGTTGGATTTTCACAGAAAATATTATTCTGACCTGCAAGATATTGTTTTGTATTTGCTCAGTTGATGTTGGTGGGAAGCATTATACTTTGTTTGCAAACCAACACACCACATGCTGTAACATCAAAATGACAAATTAATCCCTCTTGTGAATCATACCCATGCAATGTCTATACCACGGCTCAGAGTTGGAATGTTTAAATTTCTGCACAATGAACCGTCATTGTTAAAATTTGTTAAAATCAGTATAAAAAGATCAACTGCGATCTGACTTGAATATCACATTTTCAATAAATGTTATTTACTGTAAAGTTAAATAATGTCACATGATGTTTTAATTATACAAGAACATTTTTTTTTCAAAAGGGTTTTTTGTACATAAATATTACATTTCAGGATATGATTATAGCAAGAATGTGTTTAACAAGTAAAAATAAAATAAGTATAAACATTGAGTCATTAGCAATAAATTAAAGAAACAGATATTTAAAATTTAATAATTAATTCTCAAGACAAAATTAGATGTTGTGATTTACTTATTTAGTAAGTTTCATAAAACAGTTAACATGCCTTGTCATTAAGATCAATAATATGATCTAAAATAAATGTAAAAATCAAAGTCAAATTTTGGAAGTCAATGTTTTTTTACATGATATTTCTCTAAAATATAGTGCTCATCAGTTTTCCCTGATGGTCTGACAGCTGCGGATTTTGTTGATGCAAAAATCCCAACTCCAACCTTTGTAAAGTCTTTAATGGCTGTCGTAGCAAAGAATTTAACCATTTCAATCAACACCTTTAATCTGACTGAAACTGAACTCAATGCTTGACAAGAAGAATGTGCAACCCACTTTTAGTGGGAGAGGATTGGAATAATGCAACAATCTTCCTTGAAAAGAGTGTAGTAATTGAACATTTAGCTGAAATGAGGAAAGGAGGAGAGAGATTTTATGACATGAGTTTGGACCATGAGTTTAATAAATGTGTTTTGCAGGGTAATCCGTCAATCAGCCAGATGCTGAAGCAGCAATTAGGTCAGTTACTCAGGTTTTGCAGTCAGAAAATATTTGATCAACAAAATACTGATTAAGATAATGACCTGTTAGCTTGCTAGACAGATTGCTAATATTCGGGCTGAATCTCAGTTCACTTCTTACCGTTAAATTTTAAGGCAAAACTACACTTACAATAAAAATATAGCAAAGGTAAATGTTTTCTGCATGTACATTAAGTTTTCTTTGATGTATTTAACTGCTTTTGTGTGTTAAACATGTTTTAATTGTTACAACAACCACTGCAGAGTCTAGTTTAATTTGCAACAATGTACTATGCTTGGTAATATTGTGAATTATCTTTAACAAGTTCAAAGATTTGTTCCATACTTCTCTGTAGAAAACAGTTTTGAATTAGCAAAATGCTTGTGTACATTCTCAGTTGTCCAGGATGCAGAGGGGAGGAGCTTAGAATGAGTTCCAATGCAATGACTTCTCCTTCAAACCTCACACCTTAGGAAAGGAAAGCTAAATCATTCATCAGCAAGGATCAAAACAGCACAGTCTTACCAGCAGACAAGGGGACATGGATCATGGTTCTCAAAACAACAGACAATAACTATACTATGAAGTGACAACCACCTATGAAGCTCTGAAAGGGCCCCCACCAAAACATCACAGATTACTTGAAAAAACTCCAAAAAGACAAAGTCATTGACTGTTTTACCATAGACCAGGGTTGTTAAACTCCAGTCCTCAAAGGCCACTATCCTGCATGTCTCACATGTTTTTCAGCTCCAAAATTCCATATTGAAATGATTAACTTACTTCCTCATCATGTCAGCAAGTTCTGCAGAGCCTGCTCATCCAAACCAGGTGTGCTGAAGCAGAGGAGCATCCAAAACCAGGATAGTGGCCCACAAGGACTGGAGTTTGACACCCGTAGACTGTGCACAGGGGAGGCCACACCATGCATTTTCAGACTTACCAAAATACAAAAAAGAAGGAGCCCCTTTTAGATCTATCATTACCACCATACATTTGTTACAAAGATTGTAAAAAAAAAAAATACCTTGNTCACTATTTAGAGGCTCTCTGTCAGAAACACCCCACATCACATACAAAACTCCACAGATTTGGCATCAGAGTGCCACATTCTGGAGCTTGGAGAACACAAAGATGGAAACCTGAAGAAACCATTGGTTCTTTTTGATGTCACTCTTCTTCTCCAGCATACCCATGTCAGAGGCAGTAGACACAGACAGAAACTAATTCCTAGAAGAGGAAGCTTTAAATGACAGATCCAGTTTCACTCCAGGTTTGTACTCTGCTGGACCTTCGTCTCTCAAACTGTATTTTAAATACAATGACAATTTTTACAGGCAGAAGCACATATTTGCTATGAAAATGTATAAAAAAATTAAGAAAAAAAATGTGATGTAAAAATATTTGCTATGGGATAGGTTTTGCAAGATACTATGTATATATATATATATATATATATATATAAAAGAAGAGGGAATGATGTATATTTTATGTACTTCCTGCAGAGTATGTATGTACCATGCAATCTCTGAGTATTGGTGGTGTTATACTATGTTATGGACCACCCACTGGCCTCAAACTACACTGGGTGAGTCCTGAACCTCTTTGAATTATGGTGCCCTTATGAGGTGGTTTTGAAACAGCCTGGCGAGGGAGTGGGGTTCGGTTTGTTACACCTGCAACCACGTCACTGCAAACCTCAAAGAAGCTCTCCAACTTTGGGCAATGGCAGAGCAAAAGTGAATTTAAATGCTCAAAAGGGAAATTATTCACACATGGTTCATATTTGTTCAACAGTAGGATCACTTTAAGAAAGAAAGAAACAAGCAATGTTTTAAGGACTGAGGAATAGCTAGCTTTCTTTTCTAGATGTGGAAGTAAAAATATTTTTTGAGGAAAGCAGACAGAATCTGGAGCTGCTGTTAACTGAGACCCCGGCTGATGAAAAGGACAATTCTCTTCTCCTAGGCCAAGTGTTTATATGGGTTTAAGGTGTTTTTACTTCATGCTGTCACTAATAAATCTGTCACCTTGTAGAATCTGTCTTCCTTCTCTCTGCAGGAATAAATACTGGCTTTTGAGAGAGAGAGAGAGGAAGAGGAAAAGATGGAAGGAAGTAAAAAGAAAAGGAGAGTATAAAAGAAAAGAAAGAAGTCACCAGTCAGTCGAGCCTATTCATCATCTGCACAAAACAGTTCCCTTAATCTTTTTTTTCCGCTGACCAGCTAAAACATCCTGTGGTAAGCAAGTTTAAAGGTGAGCTTTAAGTGTTTGTGTCATAGGGTGTATTTTTTTCTTCTTGTTTGTTGCTTTTCTCTTAAATCATTTCATCAGGTCATCAGTGCTACTACAATTTCCTTGGTTGGTTTTCACCCACGATTTTGTTAGTTTAGATTTTCCCTCATTGCACATAAATGTTACATGTTCTATTTTCTCCCCAGGTATCAGAGGTAGGCAGAAAAGACTTCCTGCTGGAAGTACTCCTCTGCTCTCCTTGGATCAGCTTTATGTTCAATACAATACCTTTGAATACTATGTTTTAAGTTGACACAAGTTGTTGTATGCAACTTTTCCATCCATAGCTTTTTACATTCCATTTTTTTTTCTTTAATATTTTATACATTTTTTGACATTCTAATTGCTTTATGTATGTTAACATACAAACATGTTCTTTTGTCAATTTCCAATATGTGTGAACACAAGCAAAGTTAATTTTCCCCCTAAAATATCTTCCTTTAGTATGAAGTGGTAAAAATTAAATTCAACTTGTCTTCTTCTTCCTGCTTTTTCTTATCAACCTAAAAAAACGATAATAAAGGTAAACATTTAAAAAATGCATGTGATGCACTGGTAATGAAATGCTAAAGCTTTGCCTTTATAAACCTCAAGCAAAACTATCTAAATGGCATACATTTTCCACAATATGTCATATATCTCCACCTTCATGTATAGAGTGCAGTGAATGATGGGTTTAAGTGATGGCTTGTCAATAAGCAGCATATGCAGGAAATAAACAGACCCCGCTTTCCCCAATAGGCAGCAGCATAAAGAAAGGTGGGGTGGTGGAGAGATCGGTGTGAGCAGATAGATCATAGTAACAGCCAATAATAAATGGATCATGCTTCTATGTTTTTAAAGCCAGTGGCAGCTGTATTGAATGAGAAACCTTGTGTGGGAGAGAAAATAGAGGTTTATTGATCAGAAACAGCGTGTCGGGTCGAGTGGTTGGGGTGTGGTGGGTTTGAGGCCTGTCATCCTGCAGGAAAATGATGTTCTCGCTGAGTTTTCTATTTCACTGACAACTATAGCCTATATTTCCACGTGCATTATAAACAGCTCATCCTCATTTTATGTAGACTCCAAAAACACTAATATGCATATATACTGGGCTGCAACTCAGAAGAGGCACATTACTTTTTGTTTTAGATGTTTAGTTGAGTTAAAGTTAAAGCAAGAACGAAACAACTTTCTGTTTTGCTTGTAGTAATTAGAAGAAGAGGGATAGGTTGTGTGAGAGTTTTAACCACTGTTACAGATAAGAGAAATTCATTCCGATATGGAAAGAAAAAAAAGGGAATATTTTACTGTTTTTGGTTATTTGTTGGCATGAAAGTTATGTAAATATATCTGAAATATGTTTGAAATACCATGAGCTCTCAATACATAAGGAAAAGTACATCCAAGTTTAAAACTTTCTCTTTGACATGATGTGATTAAACAAATGTTCGGAGGCTTTCTCGCACCATAAAACATTTGACATGCTGATGGTGTGGGTGTAATTTGATTTGCAATTATGCTTGTGTTTATTTTCTTAGTTGTCCTTGCCAAGCTGGAATTCTGTAAAGAATTTTCACTCATTTGTTTCTCCCTCCTTCCTGGTATTATTTTTCATTCCTTCTCTCTCTCCCGCACACTCTAAAACCAAAAGTCACATGCAGACTGGTTTGCTGACCATTTTCAACAGTAAGGTTGTGAGCGGCTAAACGCCAGCTAGCTTCAGCGCTGTGGTCTGTGCTTTGCTTTCTCTGTGGCCACGCAATTAAGGATTTAGGTGTGGTGATAGGAAGAATGTAGAAACTGGATCCTGGCAGCATACACCCTGCAAACATTGTTTTTTCTTTATGACCATTTTTCTTCTTAACTTCACCATTTTACTCCTGTTGCTTCCTGTCTTTCCTTTGCTTCTCTTCATTCTTGCTCTCTTTTAGCACTTTTCTTCCCATTTCCTGGTATCTTTGAAGTCCTCTTCCTCCCTGATTTTCACTTTCTTCTCTTTTTCTTTTATCCTGTCTTTTTTCTTCCACAATTACACTTTTTAAAATTTAACCTTCTGCTCTCACCATGTTAACCCAAAACTCCATCCATCTGAATGGAGTAAAGTGCTGGGCTTTCCTCTTTTCTTCCACTTCCTCTCTCCCCACTCGCACTCTGAAATTAGAAAGAAACAGGAAGGTACATGACGTAGCAGACAGAGAAAAGACAGTGTGAGAATTAATGAAAGGGATAAGAGAGGAAGCAGAAGACAAACTGAGCAAAGCCTAAATCTGTCCATTGATAATAAATGGCATTTTTGTTTTAGCTTAATTATCTACCTACACTGGGATTTAATCACCTTCAGTGACTGTCATAGTTTTTTCCTCTCTTTTTGTTTTTGTTCTTTTTGAGTGCAGCTTGTAACATTGAATTTACTTTGAAATTAAAGTCTGGGCTTCTCAAAACAGGTTTCCCATTCCAAGGTTTCAATTTTATATCCTGAAGTTCGGCTGCCAAGCCAGTCTGTAACATAAAAATCCAGTGCCAAAGATGACATTTTTTTCCCCACAAAATTACAGAAAGAGTTCGTTCTTTTGAATGCTGCATAAAAGTCTTTCTTTCTCATTGTTTGTACCAAGAGTTTCCAAATTCACAGACATACTTTAACATGCCATCTGTAACCTGTGGGACAGCAATGGGAACCTATCCATCAAGTGAGTTCTCAAAGGGGCCTTCCTGTTAGAGGATTTGTGTGAATGTGTGTGTGTGTTTACATTGTAATTAATACAGGCGTCTTTGGTTTTAAAAAATATAACTACTTACCCGCACTGAAGTGTGCCTTCTACAAATGCTGTAACATGAATCAATAAAATTTATTTGTACCTTCGAATATATATATCTTTTTTGAACTTACTGGAAATAAAAAGAAAAAAAAACACGCAGCACTTCCAAAGGAAATCCAGCCTTATCCAGCTTGTCTTTGGCGATGACCTATCAAATCCGAAGCAAGATCATCACACCTATTGACCCGCAAACTTTCATCCTAATTCCCCAAACTGTCATCAACTTCTGATCTATGTTCCATAAAATTCTTTCATTCATCATCTCCAATTAAAGCAATTATCATTCCTGGGATTGGATGCTGACAAATCACAGTGGTCGATGGGCAGGTAGGCAGGGGCCATCGAGGGCATTTGGACAGGAAGAATGAGACAGCAGACAGATAGAGTCATTCTTCATGCTAAGTGGGATTGTCCTGTCGTGGGCTGAGATAGACTCTGAGGTGTTATGGACAATTTTGCCTTGACTTCCTCTGGCCTGCCCTAGAATCTAAAGTGGAAAGTAGACCAGGGTCAAACAGCAACAAAACAGTTTGGAACCAAAAATAAATAGATGACAATGAGTCAAATTTAATTCAGCTGATTTCTTGAGAATTCTAGTAAAAGTGAGCAAATTACATTGAGGAAACAAAGATATAGATTTTGGAAAAAATAAAATGTTTATTACACAAAATACTATTTGATTTACACTTCAATTTTCCATGTACTGCCAAGAATTAGCAGCACAAGACGTCACAACCATAAAGAACTGCATGATAAAAACAACATTTTTACCAACCCAAACTGACTTACTTTACATTTCATCATAAAATTCAAAATCTGGAAATTCTTCAGATTCATAAAAATGAGTTACATTAAACAATAACCCTTCAAACTGGAACACTCACTGTTTGGTATGAAGATTACATCAGTGAAAACAACAAAGATGGCAGATTCATATCTACAGATATCTAGAAGCTCAGGTATATCGTTTAAAGGATACATAAACACTTATAGGACTAAGGCCTCCAAGTATTATTTAGATTTGCACTTTTAGACCTTTAAAAAACTTTAGCGTTGGACCATCTAAACCTTTACATTATATTAGGGGAAACAATTAAACACTGTACACCAATATATTCAGATTTTATAGATTTTTTTGTTTATTTGTCTTTTACTTGAACAATTATGGCCATGTTATTCACAGTAACTTTTACAGCAATGTGTAACCTACCGTAGTGTGGGAAACAGACCCAAATCATTACAGCTGATGTGAACCATATATATATTTACGATGTGTTTTTTTATACATTTTTGTTCATCCATGTTTCATTTAGTGTGAAGATGTTTAACTTTCCAAATTCTCTTTTGGAACTTTTTTTACCAGCACCAAAATGTTCACACACACACAGATGAAAAATGAAGCAACTTGGATTAGATTTACCACAGAGACCATAAAGTTAGAATAGTGAAAATGTTTGCACTCATCACCTCTTGTGTCTTCTGCTGGTGCTGTAAATACAAATTTACAAAACTAAGATGAGCAGTATATATATGGAACCTGGGAACAGACATACAGAGAGTGAGACAGGGGGATGAAAACGCAGACAGAACAAGGGATTTCCTGAGGTGGTATCAATTTGTTTTACATGTCCTTTCGGTTTTACTATCCCAACATTGGGTTCCCACCCTCCTTTTGTGCATAAAACACATCATCACGTCTTTTTTTTCCCCTCTGCAGCTTGCGAAGACATTTATGGATGTTGAGTCACACACTGGTATGGGAATAGTTCACTGAAGAAGAATTCTTATCTGTTCTTTGTTTTCATATATGTTTCAAATGTTTATCTATTTATTTATTTTCAGAGAGATTTAATAAAAGAAAGAGGTAACATGAGTTAATGTATTGTCATGACAAAAGTTTTGAATGAGGTAAATATGATTTTGAACAAGCAAAAATTTAAATGCTACAGAGTTGTAATCATGGAAAAACTGGTAATGTCATATTTAGATATCCCAACTCCAAAATCTGACAAATGATATTAGAACAAAACTTAATTTTCTCAGTCTACTATTAAAATAAAACATGTTAATAACAATTTTCTAACTGTAAATCATTAAAAAAATCAAAATTTGAAATAATTTTTTCCCCTCTGCCACATCAACAAGAATAAATCTGACCCTGGGGATTCTTGTTGAACGTCTTGACCTGTGTTAGCAACAAATGGATCATTTGGTCTTATTTTTTTATTAAAAACATAAATGGTGTAAAGAGCATTCTTCTGTAATATTTTTCAATTGACTGACAAAAAAATTTGTTAGTTAACACAGAAACAGAAGAGAAAGAAAGAAAACTGTGTATAAACTGCAAAGCAGAAAGATGAATAAAGGATTACTGAGTGAAAACCAAAGAACAAGACAAGCAGCTAAAATAGTGGGAGGAGGGGTAAGGGGGTGGGGGTAGAAAGTAGAGGGAGTGAGAGTGAGGTTGAGGCCTGCGGTGGATTGTGGGCTGGGGCTGCTGCTGCCTCAGCATAGTCAGCCGACGGGTCTAGCCTGAGGTGATGTGTTTTCCTCAGGAAATATCTGTGGAGGCTAGTGGGTCTACAGCACTGGGAGCCCTGCCAGGATGGTGGAGGAGAACCGCGAGGAGAGCTTAGGGCCGCCCCAGGAAAAGACTCCCTTCCTGGGGTAAAGTGAGCCAGGCTCAGTCTCAGAGGTCCAACAGAACCTGGATTCAACTGTTTTTTGTTCAAATTGTATATACTACGAGTGTGGAGTGGTGTGAAGAAATCTGACACAAACTGTTGAAATTTTGTAGCACAGATTACTCTGATTATATTTTTGGCTGAGGGACTGTTGCTTAAATTTCTTACAGATGAACATGTACGAGTTTGCAAAAAGTAAAAAAAGTAAAATGTCCAACGTGTTTCCAACATCATGCAGTAAGTTGGTAGACAACTGTCTAAATACATAAAAGGTTATGCAATCTTTCAAAACAATCCTGTTTTTACATACGAGTTATTTGCATACACTCTGCTAAATTCATGTTCAGGTTGTTTTGCACTGATTAAATCTGCAAACAGATCGAAGGTTTTCACATAGAACAAAGTCAATATTCTCTACACTAAAGAAAAAAATTATGTTATGAGTTCACAATGGCCATGTCCAGCTTAATGAGGCATTTTTATTACAATGTGTCCAGCAATTAGTCCGAGTAGTGACACAAAACTAAAAAACAACGCTGATTGAAACTGTTAGACAAAAAGATGTGAAACCCATACTTAATTTAAAGACATTAGACAAAAAAAACCTTGAGAGAAATTCATTTTAATTTGAAATATTGTGTAATTTGAAAGATTTAGCTCCTAAGTCATCAAGCTAATATCACTTTCTTTGCCATTAAGTAACAATGTCTGATCCCTACTAAATGTATGTTTTACTAGCCATTGATTTATAGGCAGAATAATTAAACTTGGGACTCTCTGGGACCTGTACCGTACCTCACACAGTCCATCTGTTTAATGTGTACGCTTACATGTGTTTACAGATGACTATGCAAATGTTGGTTTACATTATGTGTGAAACTTCCTGAGCTGGCATCTGTTAATTACTGTGCAGTAAGAACATATGGAAACTAGTGTTAGATTAATAATCTGAGTTTAAAAAAATGTTGTTCACATGTATGTCCGAAGCATCAGGCATGTGCAGGTCTCAGCTAGTCTGTCTAGGAACCATCAGTACAAGGAAGTAGACTGTGTTTCAATGTTTCAAACTTTATGGATGATGTAAAAACAAGCTCACACATGGAGACAAACATACTGTCAAAGCCACACATGATCAGAAAAACAGTGTAACATTCTGTGTTTAGAGTTTTGAACATTTTGGATACACTATTTGCCCTTAGAGTGTGTTTATTTGTCTAAACATACACAATAAACATGGAACAGTGGTGAGCCTTGCCTCGATTGGCAAGCTTTCAACAATAAGAAAGAAACTGGGCAAAAATGGCATCCAGGAGATTGGGAGATATCCAAGTTGAAAACCTCTGATGACCAAAAAGAACACAGAAGCCGCCTCATGTTTGCCCAAAAACAACTTGATGATTGCCACATGTTTTGGGAAAATATTCTGTGAACTGATGAGACAAGGCTGGATCCTGTTACATCAGAAAAAGAGCATCATACTAACAGTCAGACATAGTGGTGGTGGGGTGATGGTCTAGAACTGTATCACAACAGATCAAACCATTTTGTTCTTTACAAGAAAATCTAAGAAGAGTTTTGTGATCTTAAGTTAAAGTTCAATTGGGTTATACAGCAAGTTAGTAATCTGAAGCACACCAAACAGTCTGTATCTGAACACTAATAAAAACAAAGTGTAAGTTTTGTAGTGACCTGGTCAAATCCGATTCAGATGATGTAACATGGCCTTAAACAGGCTGCTCAATGGCGTAGCAAGCTTTTCAAAGTGTGGGGGATAGATGTGGTTTGTTCATTTCAATCCAGTTTATAACAAGTCATTTCAATCCACAATACAAAAACAAGTCCAATAATTCACATCAATACTCCAGATAGTTATACTAAACCATTTCAATCAACATCTATTCATAAGCTGCATGTGTTAGAAAAAGTTTAACAATTTTACATTTCATGCAACCTTGTGACTGACAAGTTCCCAAACCTCTGAGTCTGTATTATTTCTATGGATCTCAGTAGCATATATTTGTTTATAATAAGCAAGTTTCAAAAAGCAAACTGATTTAAACGTTTCAACTATGCAATCCATGAGCTATGATGTAACAATGGACTTATTCATCACTTAAATAGTTCTTTCAGTTCACTAACATGTATTGTATAGTTTTCTCGGTGGACTTGTTTAGTGTGTAAAATTTGACTATATTATACTCCTTTCAAAAAGAGAGAATAAAATGAACATTAGACTTAATTTTAATTATTAATCATGATTTTGTGTTAGCTGCAAAAGTACTTACAGCAGGTTAAAAACAAACAACACTTTATGACATCAATGCCTGAAAAAGATAATCTCCCATTGTTAGCTGGATAGTAAACGTTGACATCAGCACTGAAAGGGAATCCTCCTCAGTATTTCCCTAGGGCTTCCTGTTTTCTATGTGCTTTTTCAAGGAAAACAGGTGTTAATTGTTGATAGTTTGCTGTTGATGTGAGGGAAAGTTTGCAACCACAGCAGGTGAATTACGAAGTTCTTGGCAAATCTTCTGGTGCTGTTTGAACAATGAAAGCAGTCAAGTGCAGGGCAAGACAAAAAATAAAAAAGCAAAAGACAGGAAAACATATTTGAAGTGTGTTTAATCTGTTGACTTTTATTTTTTTACATGTGGCATAAAGTTTCAAATTGGTTCTGATGTGCAGGTATGCATTAGTGTGTGTGGATGTGTGCTGTTTGGTTCCCTTGTCTCAGGAAGAGATATTATGCTCAGGTCCATTCTTGATCAATGTTCTTCAATGTTCAGAGGAAGTAACATGTGTAAGGGTGTATGCGTGTGTACAAATGAATATAATGTGTGCGGACAGGGGTAGCAGTTATTTTGGAAGTCTCCTAACGGAAATGGGACAAGACCCAAAGAGGATGTAGATAGAACTGTCATCATACACACACACCCTCACACACACACACACACACACACACACACAAGTTTGTTTTGCTATCCTTGTGGGGCCATCAATTGACTTCCATTGATTTTAGTAACCCAAACCCCTTTCTTAACCTTAACCATTACTGATCTATACCTAACCCTAAGCCTAACTAAAACTCTATTCACACCATACCTATAAAGCTGAACCCTAACCCTAAAAAAGGGGGGTCCCCTATATGAGGCCCCACAAGAACCCTCGGTCCCCAGAAGGACAGTAAATATCTCAAAACTGGTCCTCAGTAGGGTAGAAAAACAATAACACCCACACACATACACACACAAATTAATCTGAACAACAAAACAAAAAAATGTGGCGTTTACTGTTGGTGCTCACTATCAGAGTTTTGCACGCTCACTCACACAAGAAAGCAGGAGTGAACGCTCTGTGATTTGATCTTTTTCCTCTCAACCAAAACATTTTAAATTAATTTCTGATTTTTTTTTTCAGCCAGCACACAATTTTAAGCTGCTGAATCAAGTTAATCTAATCATTTAAGATATGTGTTTTATTCAATGAGACCTCTTCCAGAATCACTTTCTATGTAGGTGGCTGGTATTCTTAGTTCATTCAGATGGTTTTTTTATTTGCTTTGAGAGAGTGGACCATAAATCTCTCCAAGAAAAAAACTAATATGTGGAGTTTTTTCTCTAAAAATAATTTCTGACTTCCTTATTAGGGGTTAGAGGGCTTCACGTGTGGTCTGACCTAATTGTACTAAGTTAACATCCCAGCTGGAAAGTGTTCAGTGTTGTTCAGTGAATGAGTATATATATACATATATACTGTATATTTATATATTTATATACACATGTATATGAATTATAAATTCTCTCCAATAAAGAAGGAATAGAAATGTCCTGTCTTTCTGACGCTGTTTTGTCCAATCCACTCAAGTTTTTCTTGAGAGGCCCAACTTTTCTTTTCTACATTTAAACTATTAAAAGGCAGTCTCCGAGAGTGTTTGCTTGTAGTTAGACTTTTGAGAATAACCCCCATCATCATCTTTTCATATCCAGTCTAGCATCATAAGTGGTGGTCAAACCACAATGTTTTCTCAGGGTTGTTGGTTACACTGTTCTCCACCCGTGGTTGCTAAACTGTGGCAGGGGAAGAAGCTTGTTCAACATGTTTCCTCAGAAAGAAAAAAGACTTTTCACTCCCCCGTTTTTCAATACCACCCAAGTGTTGAGTAGTCTCCTATGCCATGAGCAGGGAAGCAAAAGCTATTCAAAATAAGTCTTGTGACATCAGATGATTTAGACAGTTTGAAGTACAGGCTGCCCTGTAAGGTGCCCCTAAATGTAATCCTTCCTCAGACTGTGGTCCATAACCTGTGATGCATTAGAAGTATCCGCCCAGAAAGCAGAAGCTTGGTCCACCATACTTCCAACATGTTTCATGTATACAGAGGACCTGAGGCTTTTTAAATAACATGCTCTTTTTATGGTCTCTGAACTGTGGGGTTTTACTTATGGCATGACTGGTATTAAGAATAATTTAGATTATGTTAGAGTTTTTCATCCATTTTTCTGAAAGATGTACAGTTCTATTTTATTTTTAAATATTGATGTTTATTATCTTCTGATCTTGAACACTGCTTTTGAGAAATAGTTCCTTCTCCAGTGTTGTTTAAAAGCAGGTTTTTAAAAGCAACTCAAAGATGGTTTGGTTATTATTGTGAGCTCTATATACCTGTAGATGTGGTTGATTCACAAAAGGTGATATCCTGATGAAAGGGAATAACGAAGGTTCACGGCAATCTGCTGGTTTCCTTAGATACAACATGTTTTAGTAATTTACATTTTATAATTCCCTGAAATTGATTATAATACAAGTAAATTGAACTGTTTGTCCCAGGAATCAAACACAGGACCTTCTTGCTGAATGACAACAGTGCAAACTGTAAAAAAAAAAAAAAAAAAAAATAGTAAAAAGAAAGGAAACTAAATGCAGAACTTTTGTTTAATTTAATTAAATATTTGGCAACTTTTACATTGCAATCAATTCACATTTTTCAGTCAGAATCTTTAAACACCTGAAAAAATGAAATCTTATCTCTGCACATCATACAAAGACACACAGTTACATATTACGTACACAACTCTACAAAAACAGGATCAGGAGAAAAGTGTGAAGAACAATCCATTTTAATTATGGGGCATTTTTCTTGTTCTGCTAACTTTTAAACAGACTTTATTCATTTATTTATTGGGGGGGCTGGGGGGTTGACATGTTGACATTATTCCCTTAATGTGTTAGGTACATTTTGGGGCAGTTAATTTGACCAAACAGATTTTGCAGTAGAGCAGAGATTATTCCATGTGTGCTGGGGAGAGAAATCAGCTATTCAACAGACAATACAGAGTAACAAACAAATAAAATATTTAGTAACTGTGCAGTTTCAGTTGTCACTTTATCAACATTTAAGATACATTAACCACCAACACTGCTGTGATAAAAAGAGCCATCTTCTATTTATTATCAAGACTGCTTGTGACCTCCACGCCACAGGAAATGGTGGTAGATTCTTCTTATTTTGACGAGGAAAGTCAATTAATTCATAAATACTTCAGCGCATTTACAGTAAGGCAAAGGGAAGATGGTTATTGATTGATCCCACTAACATCACAGCCTTCCCCCTCCATCCAGGCAGAGTGCTTTAATGAAGCAGAGGCTTTTCTTTAACCAAAAACGATGCAGTCATAACACACTGGAAAAAATAATGATTTTTTTTTTACCTCAATTAGAAGTGGAAGACTTGCTATATGTAAAGTGGTTGTTAGACGCCTGTAACTGACATTTTATCACCATTATTTGAATTTTTTTTTGCAATAAAACAACACCAAACCAGAAATATTAAACTGTCCACAGTTTTTGCTTTTGGAATGTGTTGATTTTTCAAATCAACTGGCTGGATTTTTAAGAGCTTAATACAAAACAAAAATAAAAGTCTTCTTTAATGGATAAGGATAAAGAAGCTAGGCACCCTTGTCCCAACCCCTGGAAAAAAAATATTGTGAAACAGCAGAAAAAAGTGACCTCATCTTGCAGCACCAAGATGGTCACACCTATGGTGACCTAAGTGGACCAGGACATCACAGAACTCAGCACTTTACAGAAGTAATTTTCACTCCCAGTTACAAAGAAGAAGTGATGATATAGAATCTGTGGAAAAAGTCCAAAAGTTAAAAAATAAATAAAATAAAATAAAAGCGTCTCATCATCTGTCTTGTCTGTGGGAAACCAGCTACAATATTTCATTGCTTCTTGACAGGGAAACTGGTAATTGAACAAATTAGTTTCAGCAGTGGAGGATGAAACAGTTCCAATGGAAAAAAAAAAAAAAGAAAACACTTTCCTTTCAGGAAAGTTCATGTTTAAGCTGTTACTCCTACTTAGGCTTATGAATTACCGGCAGACCATCAGCCAGGCAATATCTCAATAGAATAAAATATGAATGCACTTTGAGGGCAATTTTATGCTGTTTAAAAACCTCGAGCAGATAAATGGACGTGTGAAACACTTCTAAGGCTGGCTAATGTGAAAAATATTGAGCTAAGTAATTGCGGCAGTTTCATCAATATGTTCAGGAAAGCAGATCATTACAGTGAAATGTGATTAAGACCGAAATCAAGGAGTAGTGTCTTAAATTGACAAATACAGCATTTGGTGAAATGATATCAAACAAATATACCACAAAGTTTACATAATGTAATTTATTGTTGATTAAAAATTAACATGAAAATTTAATATACTGTGGAAACATGATGCAGTTTTACTAACTTATATTGAGTGCTTAAAAAAACTGGGAATGCTCTGGATTTGTCTAAAATTAATACAGAAAAATCCATCAATACTGCATCCAGGTGCAAAGCGATCCATCAGAATAGTAATTCTATCTTAGGAGTTTTTTTAGACAGTGAAATAAATATCAACTATCATTATGACTGTCTATAAAGATTTAAACACTAGGTTGTTGAAATTGTATTATCTTTTTATCAACTGCATACCATATACACTACCAGTCAAAGGTTGGGCAGACTTTTTTCATTCAATTGAATGATAAATTGTGTCCACACACTTATATTTAAACACGAAAGGCTCCTCCACTAATAATCTAGCAGCATGTGTGGCTTCTAACTTTTTTAAACTAATCAAGCAATAAAATGAATGAGAACTAATGAAAACATGATGACAAATGTTAGCCAAAACTGTCTGCCAATTTACCTTTTTCCTTGATTTAGGGAATGAGTTTTTACATGACCACGTATTTGAAAAATCAATTTTTAAAGTATATATTAGAGAGGAGAATGTATGAGGTAATCTTAGGTGATAAGTGTGTGTGTTTTTAGACAGGCAGGGGCCATTTGTTCTCCTCAGGGCCCCCTGAGCAATCAGTCCATCAATGGAGGTGGAGCTTGGCTAATTTTCCCCACCCTCCTCTCTTCATCCTCTCAATCCCAAGACTGATGCTTTGGGTAATAAGGCAAATCAATACACTTCCTTACAGCCACCCCCCTCCCCTCTATCCTGTCCCAAAACATTATAAGCTGCTTGTCATCTGGAACATTTTTTTTTCTTATGGAGCATCACTATCTTGTTTCTAAAGATGTTCTACACCTCACACTAAAGAAAACACACATAAATTAACATTGCAGTATATACAGTAGCTTTACAAAAATATACTGCAATGCTGATACATCCAGCATGTAGACATTCCCACATGTGTGTGCAAACGCCAACCACACAACAAACCTCACACACTGTCAGTGATCCCATGAAACGCTCATATAAACCGTTAGACCAATTTGTACAGTACGGTGACACACAGGCACGCAAACACACACATACCCCTTCCAAGCGGTGATGAATGGACACATGGGTGCATTGTGACAGTTTACACATGCACAGTAGCGTCAAGATCTATATAGAGAAATTAATCAACAATGACAAGTGTTGATGGCTTGTCTCTCCCAGCTCGCAGTGCAATGTGCTGTAATTTGCCCAGTATGATTACCCAAGAGTCCACAGGGCGTCTGGCACCCCCTTCTTAATTAATTAAGCGTGATGATGCCAGAGAAGCATCTCCAGAGTGCAATACAGAAGCACAGTGTTTTCCACCTTTATCTAAGCTTCTATCAAAAACTTCTGGAGTGCAATGAATTGTTCTACTGTAGCTACCCTGTGAAGATCACTGACTACAACCAGAAAAAAGTGATCCTTGATGATGCATTACAAAAGTACATGATTCTCAGCCTTTTGAATTGCATGAATATTATCAAATAATCATAATACTAATGTCAATAAATGATGTTACCCAAAGGTTGTAGGTAAGTTGTAGATAACTTCATAGTTTTAGCATAATATTATAGCTTATCATCACACTTTCTGATTTGAAAGTGCAAAAAAAAAAAAACATAACACAGTCTTAGATATACTATACTCTTCTGTATACTAAATACAATGTCTCAGTATCATTATCTAATTTACAACTTTACCAGCTGCTAACATAAAATGTTATGACGTTAAAAGTAGTTGATTCCATTTTTATCTTAAAGCAGTTCAGAACAAATATATGTTAGTTTCACTTCCTAGCATGTAGAGGCAAAAATCTTTTTTTCTTATTCTCTTAAGGCTCATGAAGTACAATCAGTGATGGTCTATTCCCAGAAGGTGACTGGAGGAGGCTGACGATGCTCCCTGTGAAACCATTGTTTGCCTTCAGTAATGATTGTGGGACTTCAAACGAGATGAGGGCCTTTGATATATGACTCATTTATCAGTAGCTGACTTTGCCTGAAGATGGTTAATGTTGGTACAAGCTCGACCTGCGTGGGACAACTGAAGAAGGAGAAGTGCAGCGTATAAAAGTTTGGGGGGGTGCTTGCTTAACAGGTGCAAAAAACATAATCCCCTGATCCAAATTCAGAGCATGAGGAAATAAAAAAATGCTCACTCCAATAAAGTGAAACAATAAATGAAACATTAAATAACTTTCCCATTCACACTTTATTTAGACACCAGCTAACGGTCAACCTTGAGAACCAACACTGCAAAGAGATTTATGCAGTATATATCTCTAGACACTAAAATCACAATACATAACAATGGCTATTTTCTATTGTAAGTGATTTGCACAGGAAAGGGCATGCATGATAAAAAAAAGACAGCAAATGATATAATTAATTTAAGGACTTGATGTTTCTGTATTCTGTAGACTGAAACTTTCAACAGACAGCTGTTCCAAGGCCTCTGAGCCATTGTTCTATCAGCAATTCCCATTTGGTTGTGGACCTTACTGGAAAACAGGTGAAGCAAAATAATCATGCAACCTCCCATCACTCTTTCCTCATGTGACAATATCAATCTGGCTGTATCATTCAATAGTAAACAAAGTTTCCACATGGAGGACCAGAGAGAACGCTACTCCGGAAACGAATCCATTGACGGGGATGGACTAAAAGGCAGAGTCCAATGTGTATTGGATATTGGCAAACAGCTCTCTCCTTCTTTTGAAAAAGTCCTGGCGATGAAAATATGTAATATAAATAAAGCTGTGGATGCTTTGAAAGCCAAAGCCTTCCTTCCTGGCCCAGTCCTCTGTGGGGGGAAACACCCACTTCTGGGCCCTTGCTCTTAAATTCCCAAAGACTACTCTGTCATCAGGGTCCCAACTGTTGCTTTCAAATGTGCAATGGCCAGACTCACTTCCCAGTCCTGCACTCTCTTTCTACCTAACTCTTAGTCATTCACTCCCCCTGATTCTTTTCATGTGACCCCCTCCTCTCTGCAGAACTTTCCTATAGTTGTGTCTCCTTAAATACCCCTCAAACAAGGTCCAATTATTTCACCAGCGACTTGTATTTGGGGCGTGAGTGTCGAGACTACAGTCTTTCTGTTCTGATGCTTTCAAGTGCTTCTGATATTGGAACCTGACTGGCGGATACAAGGAGCGACATAATGACAGATGACTGGCTGATTGGTGACACTTATTGCACAGATCATCAAAGCCCTAACGACAGTGTGAGCTTGTTTTGAAACCGAGTCTGTCTCCCTATTTTTACCCCTCTGTTGAGCCATTTCACTGTATTTGCTTCATGAAAGCTTTCACATTTGTTGCAGGAAATGTCTGCTGTCTTGTTAGTGTCTCTTCTTGCAAAGTGCATTTTAATATACATACATGTATTTACAGACTTTTAATCAATTTTACTTTCCATCTTTCCCGTGTCAACTACCTTAAGTCAGGGTAAGGATTACTTTACAGATAAAAAGAAATCAGAAAAATGGTGTTGAAGATATCTTGAAGATGGATTCATGAGAAAGATCATACAGTAAAAGCTCAAGCTACCTTGTCAATTTTTGCAAAACACTTCACATAAACATATTTTTGCAAATTTGCAAGAAGATTGAGGTTAAGGCAGAGGAAAATCACAGCTTCCTTTTAATCTTTCAAAGACTATAAAAATCTACTTTTGGTTGAACCAATTGGATACAATAGTGAGATAATACAATAATTTAAAGGATGTTCTATGTAATAAATATAACACATACTGCACATACATTTGGTAGGCACACTTATTCCTTTCAACCTCATGAAAATAGTCAGGATAAGGTGATTTGGAGTGGACTATACACATTTGAGGACAATAAAAACCTGATGGTTTGTATAAAGTCAGATTCAATGTTGCCTGAAAAAATCCTGGCTCATATATCAAAACCAGCCATGGACACAAACTGAACCATTCAGTGACCCTCAGTAGTAAGGTCCCTAATGAAATCCACCATCTGAGCTAAAGTAGAGTAGTTGTTTCCTCTGAGGATGGGTCTGCTTGATCTATCTGCTGAGCTGGTGGAGATCATGGGTCAGGGTGAGGGATGTTCTAGTAGTCCACTGCTCACACCTGAGATGAACTCTGGTTAATTGCTGCTGCCTTGCTCGTCTATCAGTTCTGCAGGTTTCCATTTGTTTCCTCTATGCCACTTCATTGGTCATCCATTTTTCAATCTTTTTGGCAGCTCTTATTTCAGAGATGGTTTATAAAGAATTATATTGTATTTCAAACCGCAAACTTGGATAATGTGGGTTCTCGTATAATTTTTCTCTCTAATATTTATCACTTCGCTGACAAGTCAAGACAACATTCTGCATGTGCAAAAACTTACCACTGACTCAGACTTTTTTTATATAATTATCATTTTTACAGCAAAATTTATGGAGCACTAACATTTTATTTTAACTAAAACCTTTTCTACAGGAACCTTGTTTAAAATAAAGAAGAATAGTGACTTGAATGGTGAATTGGATTGTCACAGATACAAAAAATATTAGAAAAAAATTACATCATCATTTTACCATAACAGTTTTGTCTCTATTTTCTCTTGACCTGTTAATGAAGCTGCATTTGCTGCTAATTATTTTATATTATATGACATTAAAAACAGAGGCAAAAGGGATGATAACCATCTAAAGTTCTGTATAACTTCCTCAAACAAGTAACCATCAGGAGTCCATAGGCTCTGGCTGAAAATACGTATGTTAGGAAACGCATCATAATCAAGTTTGTTTTTTTTTTCAAGAAAAAAGCTTCGTGAGAAACTGACATAAATACTGAACCAGGAAATGTGAGATCAAAGCTTTGGAGTCAGACCCCTGTTTGTTTTCATGCTCACCCTGGCCTGGCAATAAAGCACACAAGAGTCACACTTCAGAGCGAGGGGGTTGATGCAAGGAAGTGCTGCAAGCGGTCACGTCTCATCCTGAGGTTCCCGTGCCACAATCCCCATGTTGGGAAAAGGCGTCAGGTACGTGGCCTTGTTTACCAGGAAAAGGCACAGGCCGTACAAAAATGTTCACATCAGAGGGGCCCGGGGCCATCTTGTTCAACACACACAGTGTGTTTATAATATAATCTTTTTGTGTGTGTTTTTTGTCTGTTTGCTGCTGTTGGTTGCATTTACAATGTGTGCTTTGATGGCACCAAAATATTTGACTGAAAAGTGAGGACTGTTAGTCTGAATGTGTGTTTGCTTACTTTAAATGATTGTGATGGCGTCAATGACTTTCTAAGAATTGGCACAGGATGAGGACAGACAAGGTATCACGACACAAAGCAACATACATGCTCTTTTTTCAGACTTCCTCATTTCTGTCTTGGCAGCAACCTTCTTATTAAAATGAAACTAGCTCATAAGGGAAGGAAGGAGAAGCTCTTTGCATATGTGAGTGTGTGGGTAAAATTCTAATAAAGCAACTATAAACATATATTATTAGCCACTGAGTAGTTTGTTGGTGGTTTGCACAGTAAACAAAACCCTGATGAAGGTGTTCTGTCCTACTTTCTATGTTACTGTAAGTTCTCTTCTTTACCTAGATATTTAACGCCTCAAGATTTTTGCATTTAAAATATTAGACATTATGTAATGTAAAGCAACATACATAAGTCAGTTTTTACATTAACATTCAAAATTGCCATTAATTAAAAATCATTTTTATACACAGTCTGGTTTTATAAATATGTTTTGTTAATTTTAATGGGACACATGCAGAATATAGCTGCTTCTGACAAATGATGATAATTTCCAACATTTTTTTTTTTATATAAAGGTAATACAATACTGTTAGTAAACGTGTCTGTACTGAACTCTCTACAATAGGTGACCTATCTTGGCCCCTACCTAAATTTGACCTCAGTCTTTTATTAGTACTTTGATATGCAGGTAGATTTATTCTCTCTAATGGAATACAAGAAGTCAATAAACTTTAATCTCATCTGGACTAAAACCTGAAATTCCCATCTAATTTTCTGGGATCCTGGAAGGTTGTGTGTGCGTGAGTGTGTTTGCAAGTGTCATTTGTTCCTAAACAAGTGAGATCATTTACTGCTCCTCTTTGTAAAAACCAAAAATGATTCACTTGGTTCAGTTCACTGGAATGAATGACTTTATTATGCACATGGAAATTAATTATTTTGCCATTACTACAGCATCTTGTGTACACATGTGTAAATATCTATCGTAAGCAACTCATTTTGTCTTACTCAAGTATTTCTTTCACTCCCTAACTGCATAGCAGTAGAGGCACATCCAGTGAGCAAGATAGATTTTGTAGGGAACTTATTGACATCTAAATAAATTCAGGTTTGGGCTTTTCCTGCTGTGCAGTGATCCAAGCTCACTACATACCCTGTCTATTCACTCCATTCATATCGATCCAAGTCTCCAGCATTTTCCAATAAACCCTGGTTCATGAGTTCATTATTACACAGTGGAGGTGTAATTAGCTTTTAGGCATGTTGGAAGCTGTTTGAACTAATATGTCTGATCTGAAGAAGTTAAAATTCAATTTTAATAGCACTGAATGCTGAAACAAACGTGCATGTTGTGATTGGAGTTTTGGAGCCATAAAGTCAGTCAAAAATTATGGAAATGTCACATATTACTATATTGCACAAAATACTGTTGTGCAAAAGAAAGGGAAAGGAAGTTTGTAAAGACAAGGTTACATGTTTAAACACATAGCCAACTTTAACCAAAACATCTACACGCTAACATATACTGTAGATCACAACAAAATGCAACAAAGAAGATAATAGATAGAAAGAGTTTAAAGATATATCAATCTAAATAATGTTTTTTGTTCTAAATTGAGCAAGTGTGCTCTGACACAGGAAAAGCTCCTTACTATGAGGGGACAGCTCTATTCACGGGTTCATGCCATGGAATATAAAACATATGTAAATAAATATATATACATTTCCTTTTTTTTAAATAAAAAGGTAATAGCTGAACCTCACTGTACGGTGCTGATGAACAAACTACACTTAAGTACAAAAATTTCTAAAAAAGATTTATTTCCAGCCCAAACGTTCCAAAGAATGTGTTTTAGACACACCAGAAAAGTAAAAATATCTGCTTTATGTTCACAAAACGTGTAACCTTATGTCATGGCATCACTGGAGGTGAAGTCATTCTTTTGAAGTTTGAGTTTATAAAGAGTTCTTTTAAAAAAAAAAAAAAAAAGCAAAGCTTTATTTTTCAGTGCAGGTAATAGCTGTAGGCTATCATTAAAAATACTGGTCTTAAAAAACAAAACGACAAAATTCCAAAACAATAACCTTGAAAAGATGGTAAACACAGCAATGTTCTTGTTTCTTGTTCTCAGTATATTCTAAAGTTCCTGAGAGAGACATTTCGGTGGGATGTGTTAGTGTAAACAATATAAAAAAACATCCCAAATTATGTTCTCATTGTTCAATTTGTTTATTTTTAATATCATTTCCTTGTAATGAGTTTTGTGATAAACCAGTACAAATTCCTTCATTCCTAAATGTCAAAGCTCACGAGAACAAAAAATACACGACTATGTTTTTATACTTCATTTTCCCTTGATGTTTTAAATTAGAAAATGCACGATATTTACATTATATGTATTTGTTTTCAAATCTTTTTTATCCTGTTATCATGCATCATGAAGAATCTTTTATTTTTATTGTATTTTTATTATTATTATTTAAGATGTCTTTCAGTAGAACAGTTTAAAAATCAGTGATTTGTAAAAATAAAAAAAAGTGTTATATTTAGTGTCTCATCATCCGTCACCTGTTACCAGTGTTTCTCAGTTCCAGTCCTCGGGAACAGGCCTGCATGTTTTAGATGTTCCCCTGCTGCAACAACTTTGATTTCAATTGATGGCTGATTAACCGGCTTCTGCTGAGCTGCAGTCACGTGAATCTGGAGTCTTCAAACAGGAAAACATTTGGAACATGCAGGACAGTGACTCCTGAGGACTAGAACTGAGAATCACTGGGTTAAACACAGTTAAGGCTGCAGACACAGAGGGCTGATCCAACACAGAAAGCTGCATGAACCATATACATGAACCATCACTTTTATTAGTAAGATAGACTCATCACAAAAAATTCCTGGCTTTGAAACAGAAGTGTTTTTTCTTTAGGCTGTGGGAGGGAAGCTGAGTTTGAGACAGATGAGGATTCGGAGGAGTCAAATACAGACGACTGTTGGCAGACGGAGATGGACCCAGCCGTTCGTGGCAACTTCCTACGATGAAAAGGTCAGTGGCACCTGTAAATTTGAGCATCTGGAAGAAGTATGGATGTGGGGGCAACACAAGGAAGAGGTTTAGCAGTCTTCTGCCCCCTGCGTCCCGGCTCCCCCACAGACTTTTCAGTTTCATACTTTAAATCATCTGAAATAGTTTCTCCTTGACTCGTTAATAAAACCTGTGTACTCAACAAAAGGATTTGAAAAATCTCTCAAAAGTGGAATCTATCTGAACTAATTTAAAGTGTGATCATATCGAACTCACAAATGCATGTGTCATAAAGTTCTGCCAGTAAGTCAGCAAGTTGAGTTTCCTTTGTTCTTTTTTGGCAAAATATAAAAGATGAATAAAGCCATGCATCAAACATTGAAAAGATTCCCTAGTTTCAAACATCAATGAAACAGTTGTGAACACAACTCATGCCCAGTAACAGCATTAAATGTGTTAATGTTAGGGGTAAAAACATTAGCTATGGGACAGAAGCTGAAAAGAAAGTTTAACATATAAACTAGGTAATTATTTTTAATTAGTATATCCCATAATTGAATGACAGTTTTTGTATGTGCAGGTGCAGACACATCTGTGCGTTATCCAGACGTCTGTGTGTGTGTGTGTGTGTGTGTGTGTGTGTAGGCGGGTGTGTGTAAGATTGTGCTGCAAGTGTGGATTTACTGCTTGCTGCTACACGGCAGCTGTACGGCGGTGAAAGGTAGAAAAGGGCCTGGTCAAGGTTGCTTCCTCCTCCTGCAGCCCTAAAGGATCCAACCTGCTGACAGATACCTGCTCTGAGCTGACAGAACACTTCCTCCTTCAAATTATGTACACATTTAGCTGACACACTGTATCCACAGTGGCTTCACAAACGCACAGACGGCGGCTGCATTGCTGTGTCGAGCCTGCGGTGCTTGTGGCACAAAGCAGCTGCTCGACTTCTTGATACAGTCTTCTGTCATTCTTTAAAGAATTATCAAAAATAATCAAGACACAGAAGACGGTAAATAAATCATTTCACATTTCAATATTTTTAATGAGACAATCATGTGGTTCATGGCACGTTCTCTTTATGCAGACTTCAAGAAAGAGGATAAACAAAAAGCTATCCGTTTCATCTTGTTGCACAGGAAATATGTGCACATTTTCTATCTACTGCTCAAAGTTTTTGTTTCCCTACAACAATTTAAAATCACTTCAGTTAATTACTTCTTTTTTCATGACTTCCTAAAACTTGGAATGCACTTGACACATTCAAAAATGTCATCACCAATTCTTGTACGTGTCAGAGTCTCACGTAGATACTAACTCTTTATATAAAAATGTTTTTTCAAGAAGCATTTTGAGTGTATTTGGATTTAAGTTTGTCGTTTTACAATGCTCTTTGATCCATCTTTTGTTTTACTGAATATATATTCCACTAGTTTGAATGTACACTACTTGTGCTTGTGCCCCCACCCCCACCCCACATGCACACACACTTCAGTGACAGTATGCCTAATGTCTGCACTGAGAACTGCGCTTGTTGTCACAGGAGTGCATTGTTATTTTGGAAGCAGCATGTGTTTGTCTAACTGAGGCTCGGGTTTCCTGCTGCTCCAACGAGACTCCACTTGCTTTGGTTTGTGAGGGAGTCATGACGGATGGTGACCCCAGCAGTCGCTGCACAACCCCCTCCTCTCCCTGCAGCTTCATGCCGGCCAAAAAAAAGAAGGGAGGTCCACAGCTTGCAGGAAAATGTTCATGTTATAGTTATTCAGATGATGTTAATTTAACTTGTGGCAGGTGTTCAATCCCTTTTCATGTGAGTCGAGTATTTTTTAATATACAGTATATCCTGTACAGTTTTCATAAACACCCAAAGTAAGAAGGAAACATTTTGTACAAAGGAATCATTTTCCAATCTATAAATGACAGCTGTAGTTGAAAACTAAGATCAATCCACATGGTATCATGCATCTGCATGCAAATGTGAATCCACCATGTTCTGCTTCATTTGATAATTGATAGAGCAGGTTAATCACCTTGATCAAAGGTCAGGAGATTTAATATTTTGAGTTTTGGCTGTAGGATTAGAACTGGACGTGTCAAATGTTTACAAGAGGAATACTTTACACAGTCATGAGACTTCGGCCAATTAAGAACATTAATAATGTTTTATTCTAATCAACAGTGATATTGGTTGCAGACATCCACATTAAGCCCAATGAATATTCATGAAACCTCCTCTTAGAGCCTGTTGAGCGCATATTAATTTCAAAAATGCGTGCTGGAGTCCAGAGACGTGATCACTTCTCCCTCTAGCATCAATCCTAATATGCAGATGAATGCTCTTTTAAACCTAACACAAGCCTCTGAGGTACATTTGATATTTCATTCATGTGAACAACTAAAGAAAAAAAAAGAAGAAAAAGGAAATGGCTAAAACAAACAAAAATACCCGCAATGCCCATGTGTGAACTCTCCAGAGGTCATGCATAATTACCCTGCGGAGCACCTTACCTGAACACCTCTCTCTGCCTGTCAGCACTGCACACACAAACTGGATTTTTCCTTCTCCCTCTCACATACCAAGTCACAAACCCCTCACTTTGTTTTCCCTCTCTCACACATACACATTAACACACACACACACTAATACATAGGCCAATGCATCAGCAAAGAGCTTTGCGGCTCTGCGGCCAACCGCCGAAGTCCACAAGGGAGATATCTTCAGCTCATTTCTGACCCGGGCTGCCGAGGTGTTAATTGCCCTCCTGAGTTGGCAGAATTTTCAGGGTAAAAGGTGCTATCCTTGATGGATCAGCACTGTTGCCACCAGTGACTGATTCTTTCAACTTGGATGTGTAACATGCATACCCTATATCTCATTAAAGAGCCTGCTGGAGAGGAAGGGAACAGGGGTGCCAGGGAGGTACATCTGAGTGGATAGACAAAATTGTTCGGAGATGCAAACAAGAGCTGCATTTCTACATACAAATGTCAAACAAATAAGAGAACAGCAGCCATGAAATTCAATGCTGTGAAAAACATATTTACCCCTTCACAGATTTTCTTCCGTTTTTACTTTTTTGTCACACTAAAATGTTTCAGCTCAACAAACAGATTTTTTTTATATCATACAACTATAACCCGAGTACCTAAAAATTTACTTTTTAAAGGATGATTTTATTTATTAGGGGAAAAAGAGCTATCTACAACAAACCTGGCAGAGACTGTGCTGAAGTATGGCTTGGTCCAAAGGTTTGATAGCAGACTAGATTGAATTGTTTCAAAAATGTTTGACAGCCTATGGTTCAAAAAAACAGACCGATCCTGGACTCAAAACACTTTTTTTGCAACATAAAGGCCTGAGGACCTTAAGCATGTTCAAGTTTCAATATTTCCTGGTGCATGTTTCCAAAGAAAGTTTGATTCAGTTTGCTCAAAAAATGAAAAGAAGGAGAAGAAAAAAGAAAAAGAAAATCCACCCGTATTTATTACAGAATAATTTACAGTGTTTTTATCTGACTTTTCTATTAGAATCAGTTGAAAAAGTAAAGAAAAAATGTGTCAACACTACACAAAGCAATCTTTGCTCTTCCAGTTTGGATAAGTCTGTGAAAGCTTTATTCCTTTTCTCTGTTATTCTCAGTCCCTAATTTATATACAGGATAGTGTTTTTGCTGGAAATCCACTTTCCGGATCAATTAAACTAGTAATTTCTACCTACTTTTTTTCATAGCTGTTTAAATCATGCTGTGAAAAATACTGTTTAATAAAGTGTAACTCAAGGAGGACCACACAGGAAGAGTACTGTAAAAGATGCTGGTTCAATGGAAAGTAAGCTTTTGTATGAGTTTTTAATAATATAAGTGGGCATAAATATTTAATAACTAATTCCATTCCATAAAAAACACTTTTAGATTATATAACCATCATTCATGTCATTGTAAATAGCTGTAGAAATATGCACTTCCTTAAAGTTCAGACTGTGATTTCATGCAATGCTGCAGAGGCTTTGCAGATATTTCTCACTTTAATAATCACTAAGGCTGGATTCATTTGTGTTTGTTAATTGTTGTTGTTGTTTTTTTATCTATTTTTTTTCAAGAGCTGCAATTATTATTTTACAGATTTGTGTCTTGTGAAATCATAAAGAGAAATAAAAAAACAGCACTGTGCAGTACCAGTTTAAAGAAATGTGATCCGAATATGTGCCAGCTTTTTAAAGTGTTGCGTCTCTCCACAAAGCTCCGAGGGATTTGGCCCTGCTGTTCCTTTGTGATCTCGCAGACAAACAAGAGCATCAATGAACACGGGCTGCAGGATGTCAGCACACGGGATGTTATTTAAACAAATCAGTGAAGATTCTTTAAGTATTTTAGCCTGTTTTTTTAATGCTTGACATCTCTAGGTGACTTGGAGACATGTCTGTCAAACACTGTGTGCAAATGCATATTATATTTGTTTACATATTTGTTTACCGGTATATTTGTTTGTTTTTTTACATCAAATACTAACTTATTAGGCATTATTGCATAAAACTTTAATATTCAGACTTTTCAATGTGTTGAAACATTGATACAATTTGATGTGCAAGTATATGGATTCAAAGACAAATGCACCTGTAATGTTAATGTGACCATTTGCAATGCTTCGCAAAAAGCACAACTTTAGAATCATAAGATTAGATCTTTGTAAAAAATGTTTCATTAAACTTTAAATTCTAGACATCATCCGCAAATTTTGTAAAAGTTCACCCAAACCAGTGAGTAATGATCTCTAACTTCCCTTGTAACTAGTAGAAGCTATAAGACATCCCAAATGTTTGCAATAAATTCTTTCCCAGGACACCCGTCAAATATTAACCTTTCTGACTCACAGATGGACCCGCTTCACCCTCCCCCACCTCAAGTTTCTATCCGCAAGACTCGAACAATAAAGTTAATATTATAAATACAAATCCATAATATGAATAAATCAATCAGCGCAGCCAAGCATTTATGCAAAACATAAAAATCAATCTGTTGTGCAACTGTAAAAAATGAACATTTCATAATGTGTAATTGCCCAGTAAGAATCATTTAAACTACGAGATGGAGCTTCTTCAATTAGTAAAACAGCTATTTTTTTGTTGGAGTCGATTCAGTAATTTATGTTTTATTACTCAGATTTATACAGTTTCAAATAAAACATCACTGTTTTTTAACATTTATATTATACTTGATATCATCGATTTCCTAACTGACAGGTACGAGGGATGGAGTTAGCCTCATTCTTAAGAAAATTAACTTATCAGGTATCAGGTTCAAGTCACGGCCTGAAAGGATGAACCTGAATGTATTAGTTGATTCTATTGTATTTTTAACTGTATAGTGAACCAACCTAGCTAGTTGTAAAAAAGATAACATCTTTTATTCAGAGACTACAAACACACAAACATACCTGAGATGCAGACCGGGAACAAAAACACAACACAGAGAAATACACACAGACACAAACATGCACAGCAGGGGGGCTGTGTGAACCATAACAGATATACAGCTGCAGGTTCACTCCAAGGTGTTTCAGACTTCAGGGACTTCACTTACTGGTTCCAGGCTCCGTTCTTACCCTGTCATCGGCAAGGAGAGAGTCCAGTAAAACACGTGTTCTACACATCCAGGAAGCAGCAGCAAAGCTCATCTGTTAAAGTGACATTTATCTTGAAATGTGGAGGATTTTCACTTGCTCTTGTGAATCTACCTGAACATGGACTCAAAGAATATGAAAATAATTTCAAGAGCCTAATTAATCAACCTACAATGCTCTCACACGTGTGTGTATGAAGAATATTTGATGAAATATATTAAAGCTTTAAAACTGTAAGGCATAAGCAGAGAGGTTTAAAGGTGAACACATCACAGGAGCGAAAAATAAAAAGTGGAATAAAATAAAAATCAACTTTAATATTTTCTTTTTGTGTTGGAAAAAATGAATTAACCAAAAAATGAACCTTTTTGTATGTCGGGGAAGAAAGGAATTGTTGCTGCACATCAACACACAATTGTCATAACTTTAAGAACATGTTTTATGTGTAAGCACCATAAACGTTATGATAGCAAATGTGTTGAACCAACAAAGTAATAAAAATGCCTTTGTGGGTGTTTGTCACTTTATGAAAACTCTTAGCACAATGTGCAATACTGCAAGCTTTAATCATTGATGGTTAAAATAAAACGTTATTGTGATTGGAATTTTTTCCTGATGAATGAAAAGTTCATGATAAATACCAAGAGAAAATCAAATGAAACACGTGTATGAAAGCTGATTTTAAACAGTAAACCTGCTCACCATTTACTGAAACTACACTGCCATCTACTGACAGACAGGCCATGCATCCTGTTACTGACTGTTTTAAAAGGAAACTTCGATTTCCGTTCAGTCTCACACACAAACACATGCTAAGATAGTAATGATAAAGAATCAAAACATTCTTTTTAAAAACAAGCTTTCAACATGTAATTTTAAAAAAAAGAATGAATTTCTTCCTGGTTTATGGTAGACCCTAACCAGACCTTTCACCCAATGACTGCTGGAGATGGGCACCACGCCCCCGTGACCCTGAACAGTAACAAGCATGGATGGATGGATGGATGGATGGATGGATGGATGGATGGATGGATGGATGGATGGATGGATGGATGGATGGATGGATGGATGGATGGATGGATGGATGGATGGATGGATGGATGGATGGATGGACACTATCTACCAGTCATTTGATAGCTGAAAGTAATCATAGCTTCCTCCTGTTTTCAGAACAGGTTGATCTTTACATGTTTGAAGGAGCAAATATCAGCAGACTGAAAAACTAGATGACCTTTCATTTAAAATCATTTCTTTGTAGAAAATCACGATCCTCCCATTTTAAAATGTCCCTCCTCATTCAGTGTGACCTTTACAGCAGCAAACTTATCATTGCTTCAAATTTCAAAGAAGCATCCACGTTTTCCATAATCCCACAGTCAATAAAAATAATTGATACCCAATCATAAGCTTAGGATTGAAACCTGCTATTATTTAATTCATTCATGCCTTTTGTTTTGCATGTGTTGTGCTTTAAATTATTACAAAGTGACATACATGTTCCCAAATAAATGAATATGTAAGCTCCAAGATCTGATATTTTAGATCATGAAACCAGGATTTTTTAAATTTTCCCTTCAAGTGACCAGAATTTGTTTCTATCAGTTTGTAATTCATGTTTTCTGCCTTTTCACACCCTATAATAATGATAACAATAATAATAATAATATTTTCCTTTATTAATCCTTCTTGGGGAAATTCGACTCTATATTTAACCCTTCTCACTGTAAGGTGAGAAACAGATGATTTCAAAAACAGCATGGTGACAGATGAATTGTTAAAGTCGAAGCTTTGAACAGTGGCTATTTGTCAGCAAATAAGCAAAATATTTAAAAAGGAAAACAGAGGCAAGTGATTTAGAGCCGATAAGATGAATTACGAGCTTTAGCCTGAGAGGTGCAACAGAAAAGGCTAAAGCTTCATTTGAATTAGTCACAGTAAAAGTTTAGCACATAGTATAGCACATATTTAAATTTTAAATATACTCAGAGTAAGTAGTCACAGTGAGTACAGTTGTACACATGAGTATAGATAAACATACTTCTGTATCACCCAACAGGGAGAATAAACCTTGAGCTGTGATTAAAAAAATAAAAATGTTGTTCTGTTACATCAGCACACACACACACACACACACACACAAGTTTGTTTTGTTATCCTTATGGGGACCGTCCATTGACTTCCATTGATTTTAGTAACTAGATTAATACCTAACCCAAACCCTTTTACTAACCTTAACCATTACTGATCTATAACTAACCCTAAGACTAACTAAAACTGTATTCACACCATACCTATAAACCTAAAAAGAGGAGTCTCCCTTATGGGGACCAGGCTTCGGTCCCCACAAAAACCCTCGGACCTCAGAAAGATAGTAAATGTCTGGAAACTGGTCTTCAGGAGGCTAGAAAAACAAGCGCGCACACACACACACACACACACACACACACACACACACACACACACACATGAACCTAGAGTTGCAGGTCACTGTCAGGTCAGACACACTTTAGCCTGTCTTATTCTTCTTCTTCACACTCTTCTTCTTCACACTTCTTTCATCAAATCTAAAGACAAAGAAAACAAAAAAAGGAAACATGAAAATGAGAAAAATTAGGAAATGTGACAAAATTACATTTCATGCAATAAAAGAAGGTCAGTTCACGAGATGATGAATATTGAAGTGTGATTTGAGAAAGCTCCATCAAAATGTTTTTTTTCCAACATCATGTTTAAACATAAGCATGTATTTCTTATAAAAGTAAAAATATTAAAACAAAGATGTCTTTGGAGTTTGTACTTCATTGGCTCGTTTTGTTTCTGCTTATTGATCTGAAAAATGTGGCTCCTCAGAGCAGCCGACTGCTAACGGTGTCAGCTTCGGTAACTCATCCGCTCCCACTGGCCTCTGTCTGAATCCTCCCCTCTCATCCCTCTTTTCTCCAAAGAGTCTGTCCCTCAGAGTCTAATAGGAGCATGGTCACCCAATGGGGACCTATTAAAAGGGTGAAGGTGTGTGTGGGGGGGGGGAGGGGGGGGGTGACTGAGTGTTAGAGCAGGGTGAACGAATAGACTCTGAGGTGGGTCAAATCACTTTGTAGCCAAGGAGGACTATCATTTACTGTAATTCAGATCATGTCAGGCTGAAGGAGAAGGAAGGTGAAGTGGTGTGGTGCATCCTGGTTCTCATCTATCTTTCCTCCATCCTACCTATCAAAGACAATAGCTGGCTGATGGTGTCTGTTGGATACAGGAGAACATATTGCAGCTACCATGAGGTTTATCTGTTTGAATTTAGCCACAAAGCATTCATCTGTGTCATTCTGCTTCTGATGAACAATATGAATGCAGGTGAGGGTTCAGCACTTTGTTAAAACATACTGTGTAAATTTATCTCCCTAGTCATGGAATTAAACTGCTAATTTCACATTTTGAAAAACTTTTTGAAGCTATTCTTACAGAGCTTTCATGGGTTTATTCCCATTGGACTAAAGTTGTCATGTGATGACGTGGTGACCTGTACTGGTTACAAAGTAGACTGCTGGAGAGACTCACAACCCCCTTGCGACTCTGAACAGGAAAAGTAGCTAAAAAAATGACTGACTGGAAAGTCCTCACACTCTGACTGTTACAGTGCTATGACTTGATTTGTCACTAGAGGTCAGCAACTCCCTTTAAACACTGAATTAAATCAGCAGGTCAAATGAAACATGCTTATAATGTCAGAGAGCTTCTTTCTGAACACATACTCAACACTTTTTAATCTATAGCTAATTTTGATTGTGGCTCACGTCAGAAGCGGCTCTTCAGTTCATCTTTCACAAATCAAGAATTCTAGACTCACTGCCATGTTGCCAATGAATCTTTGTTTATCATGGTGAGAATCTAGATGTGTTGAAGTCAAACAATGAAAATAAATGATAGGTGTTGCACCTTTTTTTTGTAAGATGAAGAAGTGAGTTGAAACTATTAGCTGCGCAGCTCTTCCTACATGAATGCAGTGCACAGACATTTCATGTCACCATCTTTTCATGTCTCTAATTATGTTGTGCATCAACATGCCTTTGACTTTGATCTCATTGCAAACAAAGAGGGGTGACGATAGTATTGCTGTCTTTGTTATACAAGAGGTAAACCATTTAAACTTACAGCGCACAGAACCAAAATTCAGTTGTACAAGCGTCAACGCGAAAACACAAATATCTTTAACATCATAATACAAAGGCGGCATCAAACCATGTTTTTAAGCTCATCTCCGCTGACCTGATTCTGCAACATGCCTTGTGTCTGAATGAATGATCGCTTTAATGAGATGTAATTTATTTTTGTTCCACAAGGGGGAGAATATTTTGGAAATTCTGGCCTTTTTTTTTTTTTTTAACTGGGCTTTATTGAAGACATTTAAAGAGTCACACAGCAGCAGGAGAGAGTGTGCCCTTTGTCTGGATCTCACCTTTTAAACTTCACTCTTGCTGCACCCTCGAAGCCTGGTTTTGTCAGTCATCTGGTGAGTTAGGTTTGTGGATAAACCGACACATCCCCAGCCCAAAAATAAGCCCTCTATGTCTCCGGCTTTGAAATGAGATCTTAAAAACAAGAGCTTGGCCCAGCCACACTCTTTAATTAGAGAGGCCCACAGATGCCTGTGTTCTCTCCTCCTACACACACACACACACACACATGCATACTGTACACATGGAAACCGCATTTTCCCACATACACACTCAAATTATAGAACGACAGGAGAGATCAAAGAAAAGAGCAAAGCATAATAGTTTGTGTATTTACAACACCCTTTCCAAAAAAAATTACAAGTAACAAGTGTTGCTCTTTTTTTTTTTTGCTTTTATGATGAACTGATGTTGCTTGTGCACCATAAACAACCCCCCCACCCCCTACCTTCGCCCCCACCCCTCACTCTACACATACACACCCCTCAAAACCTTATTGGCACACCCATTGGTTTCTGTGTTACGTGAATGCGCTTGCTGTCATTTTCTATGTGCTTTTTCAGTAATGTGTCACATGATCACCAAGACAGCCGTAGCCAGCCTTTATCATGCTAATGTTTTTCAGTTTTCCTCCACAAAGAGCATACATAGCTCATACAAAAGATGGCTTCACACACAGATCCGTAAATCTCTGTGTCTGTCCCTCTTTAAGAAAAAAAAAAAAAAAACTCACACTTTGACAGGGTCCCATTTAAGTGTCCAGAGACAGTGATTTCTTGTCTGATTCTCTCACAGATGCATTGAGTTTCACACACAGGCTGCACACTTGAGGGACTTGCATGCAAACAAGCATAAATCGTTTATGCCTTCGAACTGCGATGCACAACTGAATATGATTGTTGTCATTCACACCGATCATTGTCCTCGTGAATGTGAGCAAGTGGATCTTATCGTTGGCACTATTATACACACACACACACACACACAAACACACAAAGAAGCATGGTCTTTCTATTTCTTTCTGTCTTTCTTTCATTCGTTCTGTAGTTGGTTGTCCCTATTTCATCATCTTCTTTCATCCACTCAGCTTGTTAACAAAAAAGCTTAATCAAGAGATCTGTGTCTTTTTCTATTCTGTCTCTTTTCCTCTATGTAACTATTTTATTACCTATTTATTCCTTATACATATTTGATATTACACCAAGTATTCAAAAGTCTTTGGCCCTTTTATTTCTTCTGATTTTTTTTTTTTTCGGAGGACCTGGACTTTATTGCATTTTAAATGGTCCTGAGCACTAGTTCTCAGGATTTCTAAAAAAAAAACGCTTTCAGCTTTTTTTCCTATAGACTTTGGCTTTTTTTTCACAGATTTTTTTAAAACCAATCTTTATGAAAACATATGTCATGTTAAGCCACTTGATGTTAGACTATGAATCATTCAAGTATAAAATGCACCTAATCGTAAAGTGAAATAAAAACAGTCAATGTCTATAGAAAATTTTTGAAAAGCCTTTCAAATCTTAAAGAAGTTTAACTTGAGAAAAAAAAAATCTGCATATTAACAATTAAAAATGTGCATCTCATATCAAAAATAAAACATTATAACAAATCTGAAGTGAAAATCAGTTTGTAAAATGTAATCAATTTGGTTTTGAATGAACGCGCGTTTATCATTTGTTTTAAAAAATATGTATTTGCTGTCGATTACATCATTAACAGACTTATCCAGTCTTTGGAAATGTTTCATATATTATTCAAAATATTTATATTTGAAATATCTGTCTTATGTCTACCAGATGTATGTTTCATCCATCTTAATGGTTTCATGAGTAAAGCAGTTTATATTTCATTATTTAAATTAGATTTACCTATTTTTATTTTTATTTTTTACATAAATATTCAGATCCAGAAATGTCATCAAATTAGAACACAGCTTTGTGACAGTTGACCTAGCTCCAGGCTATTGCGTCGAATTACAGATCCGCACAAACACACAGATGCATACATGTGCACAATCACACCCCCCCACCATGAATAAAATAAAATCAACACATGAAGCATATAATACTCCATGTCTAGGGGACATTTAACGGAGCATTATGGCCCATTTTAAAATCTCATTAGCAAGGCAGGTGCACTTTGCACCCCATGCTGGTGATTGGGGCTCTCTTTATAGTTTCGTTTTTTTGTTATTGAGGCCCATGCATAACCGCCACTGTACACACACCACCTTCTCAATTCTTAGTAACTAAAAAGACATAATAGCACGCTCAGTGGCAAACATTGAGGGTTCAGAAGGCGAGTAAAGTACATTCATTTTAGTGAGACCTGTAATATTTTGTAATCGGTGAGAACAGCAGGTCACATGTAAAATTCAACCTTATGCTGATTTTGTCTGAGAAAACAATAATTAATTTGTCATAATGTTAATTTATGTAATTTAGTGTGGCAAAACCTATTACATGAGCTATACATGAACTAACCATAGAATGGGGAATAGAGTGTGAGGAAAAAAGTAGAAGTTATAACAGAAAAGAAAAAAAAACTGTCCAAATAATTCAGTGAAGGGTAGAATTTAGCTGTGACTATTTTTAAACAAGGAACAACCTCACAGCCTGTACTTTAAGAGGTCACTTAGGGCAAAATGGAGAGGTGCCATGAATGAGGCTCTGGCAGATGTGTCTTTTTCTCTCTCTGTTTCCTTCCCTCATTTCCTTCGCTTTGTTTCAGAAACTACTGATCTTGAGCCATTCTTCCTTTCTTACACAGCTGGAAATGTGCGAATGAACAGCTCACAGAATTTACCAAGACAAATAAGTGACAGCCTTTGAAATAAAGTAAATGTTGTCAAAGTGAAATAATGTGCCGCCTTTACTGATTTTGTTTGTGATTTTGCAAGAGAGACTGTACAAATGGGAGAAGTGGTATTTGCTTGCTGACTTTCTGAGTCAATATTACTTTAGTGGTTACAACTGTATGCCAGCAGCAGAATTCTCAGTCTGGTATAGGTAAATAATGGTTTAAAACTCATTCAGTGTGTGGAGAACCTGCAATGAACAAGTCATTCTGTGTTTATCAGTCTATGCTGTCAAAGTCCTTCATCTTATAAATGCAGATTTTTTTGCTTTAAATTTTCAGAAAAAATAAAAAAGGTTTTGGATCTTCCAAAGCGCCTCGTGTCAATGTTTGATCAACTGGTAAAAAAAAAAGTTATATAGAATTAAATGAAAAATTAGATCACATGCTGAAGAAATGAAACAAGAGGAATTTTTGCATTCAGTAAGTGTAATACTAAAAAGGATAAAGTTGCAAAGCAGCATTTGAAGGAAATCAAACACTTCCTTTTTCTAAACACCCTCTACTCTTACCATGATTTTTTTCCCCACACAGTAAACATAAACCACTTAGAACGGGTGTCTCATCTCCGCAGTAATTTGCTGGATGTCCTTGCCGCTAAATGCATAAAGAGAAAGAACAAGGAGAACATCAGATATCAGAGCGGCTGCCCCCCCCCACCCCCCCTCACCCCAGATCCAACAAGATGGACTGATAGATGTGATGCTGACGGAGAGAGTGTATGCTCCAGACAGGATATTAGAATGGACATTTCCTTCTTCCCTATGCCACAGGCAGGACCCTTTTCCATTTGTCTTCAATGCAGATAGACACAGAAGAAAGATAAAGACTTGAGCGAAGCTGACAGGCTGCTGGAGCACCGACCTCCTTCGCTGTTTGTGTTTCTGATTTGATCCTGAGAGTATGATTTTGTGTGTTTTTTTTTTTTCTTACAGATGATTGATGGATAGCAATGATGCAAATGTTCATGTCTAAGGTTATAGAAAACTCAGACATTGTAACTGCATTTCTTGAATTATATTGCTATGGTCAGATTTTCCATTTGAGTCGAGATAGACACGACATGCTGGATTCAATGTCTTAAGAAATAAACAAAAAACAATTAGAATTATTATTTTAAACAAAGGAACTGATCAAAGAAAGATCTTAACATTTTCATTACATTCTTAAGGTCATTTTTACAGTAAAAATCATTGACATTTGATCTCTATTTAGTTGAATATATTTCAATTCAATAAACACATGTTGTGAGCACAAAACATGTATTTCATGCTATGCTAAAAATTAAAAAAACACATTTTATGTTATTTCAAAATAAGTCATTAGAATTATGTTTATTATTAGATCCAAATTAAAATTGATTATTAAGGATTTTCCTATTAATTTGATTTGTTTGGTTTGGAAATAGTTCTTCTCAACAGTTTAAGAATAACTGAATTAAAACTTGTTTTTATCCATGTTTTGGCAATTTAGGTCAGAATATGGGCAAGGACAAAAAGCAAAGGTTCAACTATCTTAAAAATGCCATCTGGAGAAGTTATTAGCTATATGTTAGCATGCTAAAAGGGGATGTCAGACATCAGTATAACAAATGAACTTTGCAATGTCTCCATTTCAAATGGCAACAACTGTGTTTAAGTGTGTTTGCGCTTACAACAGCCCCCGAATCAGTGTTTATGTTTTTCTTAGAGAGGGCATTCCATTTGTGTGAGCATAGCTGTATGCATGCCTGCTTATTCCTTCACACATGGCTTACTGCACTTACAAATTTAGCTCCGCTCTCTGTGCACATTAGCTTTGTGTAACAAACAGGCCACTGGGCTTAATTAAATTTTGAAAATGTTCTTAGACGTCTGCTTAGCAAGTAATCATTATTTGCATGTAACAGCTTTATTTCTACATACCTGTATGTTATTTTTGCTGATGAAATAAACAGATCCACATTTTACCTCATTTTATCTGCGACAATTTTTTTTTACATGACCTCATTAGCATGTTAAAGTGGATCCATATTTGCTCCCTGCGCTTGGCATGTGAACTGACACATAAGTTACATACTTAACAAGCAGCCGAGCGTGCATAAAACACGTGAACCATAATTTAACGAGCAACATCCTGTCACATATGTCTCTTCATCCCACCCCGTTTCAGGCCTCAAGAGCATCTCAGTGCCTCCGGAGCTAAACCAGATGTATGTTTTTCACACGGTATGATCAAGATTTTTGAAATTCCCCAATGGATGAGGAGCTTCTATTATGTAGCACTCTGTATGTTGGAAGTGGCACATATATGACACAGTTAGCTGACTATGAATCTTGCTGTTTTTAAGCTACTTTGGATGAGGCTAACCATGATCTAATTTGTGGATTTGTATTTGGATGTGGTTTAATAACTTAAAGCACAAACAGTGTGGACATTTCAGATGACAGATTTATAATATCTTTATCCTCAGATTTTATACACTGATGTGTTTCACTACACTTCAATACCTTATTCAGTCTACTGGCTTTCAGTAAATAGTATTTCAGTGAAACTGGATATAAAGTGGCTTTTTATAAAATGTGAGAATGGCACAGAGTCTTTTGAGGTAGAGCAATGCCTTGTGATTAAACCATTCTTCATTTTTAGAATCATGATTTCACATTATCCTCACAGGTTAGAGTTCATGGATCAGCAAAATAAATAATTCAAAGACAGACGTGTATCAAACTGTTTTTCTTTTGGATTCCCTATGCTTTTAATCTACCAGTCAAAACTTTATACACAAAAGTGTGTCCAGACCTTTAGTGTGTATACACATTGTCTGATGCAGGATTCTAACTGCTTAAGAGTTCTTGGTCGTTGTTGCAGATTTTTCATTTTATGAACCATTGAATGTTTTCTATAAATGAAAGATCTGGACTGTGTGATGGCTAATTTGGCATCAGGACTCTTCTCCTGTGAAGCCATGCCGTTCTAACGAATGCAGTTTATAGTTTAACTTTGTCTTGCTGAAATTTGCAAGGCCTTCCCTAAAAGAGATACTACATATACAGTATATGTGCGTATTGTGTTAAAATCTTTATGTACATTTCTGGATAATGTTTACCTATTGCTTTTGTGCATCACATGACAAACTGCTGAAAAAGAACAATATTTGGAAGTATTCTTGAGACAATTCAGTAATGTCCAGCAGAAAACCATGCCTGTTTTTATGCAATGGCCAGCACATAACAAGCATCTAGTGCGACCTTTGTACTTATCCCCGGCACACATAGATTCCTCCTGATTTTCTAATTTTGTCTTATTTTAATGATATTAATCACTGTAGATTTCTATTACAGATTTATTTCTCAAATTGTTCAACAACTTTAGATGCAGTCTGTCTCAGACTGGTGAACCTCTGCCCATCTTTACATCGGCGACACTCTGCCTCTCTAGTTGTAAATGGTTTTGAATTCTTTCCTTGCCTTGGGATGTGTTGCTGATATAAAAAATAAAATGCAAAATGAGCTTATATTTTCTTTGAAACATCAAAATATCTTAGTTTCAGGGCTGAACAAACAGTCACTGTTTCTTTTTCTAACAAAAATAAAAATCTACACTGTAGAACTGACTCTTCATAGCTAAACTCCCCTTGATAAATCCAAAAGAAAAGAAATAAAATAAAATACAATTTTTGATGATTTCATGAAATTGGTCACAATGATTTGTGTCCATTTGTAGATTCAGATGAGGTATTAAAAGCAGGGTGGATTGTGTTTGAGTCAGGAGATGAAGTGGATTTGTGAATGGGTTATCACACCAACAGGCCTGGTCCCTGCCACCTAAAACTCACGGCGGGGTCCAAGGTAAACACAGCTGGAAAATATCCTGGGTGACTGCACGTGTAATAAATCTGCATGGCCTCAGTGAGTAACTGCTGTGCTGCTCCTGCTTCAAACCCTCCTCTGTCTTTCTAACACTACGTTTACACCAGTGTGATGGTATACGGGCTTAAAGCTGTCAGCAAAATCTGTTGGTTCTAAAACAGCAGCAAATTAAAACACACTGCAAAAGAAAAAAAGTGACAAAACTAATATTTTGTTCTCATCCTTTCATCCTTTCACATTTACGTACATCCAGTTAGACAAGCTTAGTACTTCAAGGCACTGTGCTTCTTTGAAGTAAATATAATATTATAGTACCAATTTCATTTACTGGTTCCATAAAGTCCACTCTTTGTTTCTTTGGATTTAACATCTTTAGTAGAGTTACACAGAACTGAAGCACAAACTTTATTTCTAGAGTGCATTTCACCAATATTAGTTATATAAAGTATTTTACAAAGTTAAATAAAATAACAAAGTATATAAAATTTGAATTAATAGCACCAAAGCACATGATAAAAACATTGAAGCAGCAAATAAAACACATGAGATGTGCACAAACTGAATACTTTATCATCTATTATGAAATAAAAAATGCTATAGTTTGCTATAAATTGGCCAATACTTTTTTTACCCTAGAGTTTGGAACTGAAATACATTTATTGTTAAAATAAGATGTGTAAAACATTTATGTTAAAGAAGATTTGCACGGTAAGTTTGCATGGTTAGTGCTGCACTAACTAGAATTTAATTAAAATTAATCAAGCAGAATAATCTACTATCTGTTCATGGGGAAAAAATGAAATATTTCATTTGACTCTTTTAGTCTGAACCTTGAGATTAATTTTCTGATTATGAGAAACAGAAAGTAAAATGTGATTCAAAAAAAAAAAAGTAGATTTCCAACCCAGTGTCAACATTTAGGTTTCTATTTTAACAATACACATCTTCTGACAAATACAGTTTAGGCTTTTTATAGCTTTTTAAAATACAACGAGCAATGCAAATATGAAAATATACTTATATTTACAATAAAGGTAAACTGTTAAAAATAATACATTAAACTTATTCTGAGCTATTACATGATATATAAGCAACATTTAAAAATTACAATTTGTTAGGAATTTCAAATGCAAAAATAATATTTGCATCAGGTATTTGAGGAGTAATACTTATTTCTGTGTTTCTCACCATGCTCCCAAATGAAAGGAAAAAAAAAAGTAAGTGAAGGTTAAATTCTAGAGACCAAATTCCAGACGTCTCAAGGTTGGAAGAGGTAAACGTGTCTTACAGCATCAAAGGTTAAATAAAAGGTGGTTTGGTTGTCGAGTTCAGAAAACTGTGTTTAAATATGGAGGTAGTTATACAGTCTGGTTATTTAATGCAGATTTCTCACAGGTGTCAATTGTAGGATTTAAGTGACTGTATATTAATCTGTATAGAGACGTTTCTCTTTAGTTTCTTTTCTGTTTTTGCCTGAATCTCTTTAAGAAAGATGAAAACAAACATTTGCTAAGGATTTTTCTTGCACACAGAAGAATTTTCTTTTTTGTAATTTCTTCACAACAAACCTGTGAATATTTCTTCGGGGCATTTAAGTGCAGAAGTGGGAATAACAGCTTTGTCATCCCTCTGACTTTTGTTTTTTCTCTTGTCAAGAAGTGTTGAATAACCTTAAAGTTTTCGTGGTGAAGGACACCAAGGATTTTTTTTTTCTCTTTTAAACTTTATGTGCCCAAAGCGTGCATCTAACACACTCACCCTGTCCATGCTGATAATGTCAAACAGAGACACTATTGAAATGGAAACATTCTGGGTTGCTTGTGTAGTAAAATTTACAAAGATATTACTTCTTTTAATGTTGTCAACAATTACAACAGTCTGAATTCATCAATTATCAGAAGTTGGAACATTTCTACCATCATAGTAAACAGCATGTGGCTATTTTTTAAATTTTACCAGACTGTTCGAGAAGTANATCATCTTGACCCCACGGGGTGAGATCTTGCGTGGAGCCCCAGATCGAGGGAGATTATCAGTGGTCTTGTATGTCTTCCATTTTCTAATAATTGCTCCCACAGTTGATTTCTTCACACCAAGCTGCTTACCTATTGCAGATTCAGTCTTCCCAGCCTGGTGAAGGTCTACAATTTTGTTTCTGGTGTCCTTTGACAGCTCTTTGGTCTTGGCCATAGTGGAGTTTGGAGCGTGACTGTTTGAGGTTGTGGACAGGTGTCTTTTATACTGATAACGAGTTCACACAGGTGCCATTAATACAGGTAACGAGTGGAGGACCGAGGAGCCTCTTAAAGAAGTTACAGGTCTGTGAAAGCCAGAAATCTTACTTGTTTGTAGGTGACCAAATACTTATTTTCCACCATAATTTGCAAATAAATTCTTTAAAAATCAGACAATGTGATTTTCTGGATTTTTTTTCCTCATTTTGTCTCTCATAGTTGAGGTATACCTATGATGAAAATTACAGGCCTCTCTGATCTTTTTAAGTGGGAGAACTTACACAATTGGTGGCTGACTAAATACTTTTTTGCCCCACTGTACATAAAAAAACAAAGCAATGTACAGTAAAACTTCACATATTGCCTAGTATTTGGACAATTTAGAAATATACATCTTCTAAAACTGACTATACACTTTCTGAGAGACACTTTGTCAGTCATGACCACAATTAACATTTTGCTCAATCTCTAAATATTTTTATACTCATTTGTGAGGATTTGTGTGTGGAGGGGCACCTTTGTGTAGACTGAGTCACATCCAGAAGTGCTGCTGTGGGTGTAGAACAGCCTCTGGTATTAGCATGTATAAACAGGCTTATAAATGAAGCGCTATTTCGCTGTTCATTTTCATCCTCTTAACAGTAAACAAGGCGGAACAGGCCCTGACACTCTCGAATAAATAGAGACCAGCACACACAAATTCAGCTGCAGCGGGGAACCAGGGAGGTTTGTTTGAGTTAAGGTCAATCCTGTTTAGATTGCTTTGGTCATAAGCTATTTTCTGGAGTTTTGTTTGTTGAGCTTTTCTGTGCAGAAAATCATGCATTCATGTATTCTGAAATCTAATGTTGTAATGAATGTGACAGTGTCTGAATGAGTTGTAGAGTTACTTTTGTGGTGAACTGTATTTGTGTGTTTTGGGGCGGGGGGGGGGGTTACAAAAGAATCTGCACAGTGGGTGCACTTACAAGCAGTATAAACAGAGGTTCACTCGGCAGAGGCCCATGGGAATATGGCTGCCTTCGACTGTAAATTTATGAGTACATACAGTAAGTGAAAACTGTTTTTGTCACATGCTATTGTTAGTTTCATGAGAGTCAATTTATTTGTTTTAGGAGGTTCAAACTGGAGATTTTAAGGCCAATTCAAGCAACTGAAAACAGACAGGTGACCTTATATAAACTAAAACAACATTGTCTTTTTGCTTGACTTCATACTTAAATTTCATATAGGTTCCATTTGAATTCACAGCACTCACAAAGCCACTGGTTCTACCAGACAGTGAATAACAGATTACAGCTGAGAAGCTTTTCTAGCAAACTTTAGGTTTCCAACTTTGCCCAAAATGTCAAAGAGCATAAAAAATGTGAGGCTTTGAAACTATGTTTAGAATTGATTTATATGAAATAAAGTTTTCTCCTTTTTTCCATATTGACTATGGTTTTACATAATCTACTCCTTAGAGTACAAATATAACTTAAGCTCCTGTACAGAAAAGGTTTCATAATCATATCACATTTAAAATACATACATATCAAATGCTAGAACATTTTGGCTGTTAACTTGCAGCTGTTCTCACAACTATTTGCTGGAGCTCATTCTTGAAACATAACTAGAGGTTATAATTACCTGCATGGTGTTATTTCTAAAAGCAGACACAAGTGTTTTCTCACCTTACTAAATTGTCTGGGACTGTATTAGTGAAAATACAGATTATATTACTTATTTATTTTCTTGTTCTTGTATTTAATGGTTTTTACCCGTCTTGAAAAAAGTTCTTGTTTCTGAGCACTTAACTGGACAAGAAAACCTTGAGAGCCCAAATATAGGTAAAAATTAGGAAGAATAAAAAGACTAGCAGTTAGAAGATTATTGTGGTTGAAGAAAGTAGTGAGGGTTGTGGAGTAGTTGAAGAAAGGCCAGGGAAACAACACAAATCCAAAGAGACTGAGGAAGCTGCAGCTGGGGCATATCAATAGTGTCTGTTACTCATTAATCACAATATCATTTGAAGATGAAATTGCACTCAGTGAATTAGCATTACTTTTGCAATCAGTGACAGGTGCATCGGATGACTTTCTGTGAAGCAAATGTACAGTAACTGGTGTCTAAGGAAAAACAAAAGTCACACATGATCCTTTCAATAGACTCTATTCTGAGAAACAGAAACATTCTGAAGACAATGCTGCATGCTGTGAAAAATCTCCTCTTGACGTTTTAGGATTGTCTTGGGTAAATAAAGATAGGACCTAACATGTTTGAAATGGTAAATTACAGTCAAATACATCTGCCTCTCAAACATACTACAGTTTCCAACTCCCTTCAGCAACCTGCTTTCAGTTATTTATGATGTTGAAATTAATCTCACTTAGCGCGACAGGCTCTCGAAGAGGGGCCCTCCTTCTGAGTTGGCTGGCGAGCAGGGGATGAGGAAGAGATTGCGGAAATGGAGAGCGAGCGTGGAGCCGATGAGGACTTATTCAAATCCTCCCTCATAGATTAGCAATCGCAGCTTGACAAGCCTCCCTGCAAGTTATTATTTATTAATTTTTGGGAGAATCTAGAGCTGTTTCTTACTAACATGTCAGAGAAAAAGCAGCGGGGTGGGGTGGGGGGAGTAATCCGTTTTGAATTTACGAGCGATGAGACATGAGACAAACTCGCCAACATCTCACAGAGTAGCGACAGTGGAGGAAGTAAAGTATGCAAATGAGGTCTGCGGGCTTTAAAGTAGCTGTCATTTTGATTGCTGCTTTCTAGCATTGTTTTTCCATGATGGATGAAGGCTCTCACTGCAGGGGCCTATTAGAAAAACAAACACAATGATTTATGATTTACACGTGATCTTTGGTGTTTGTATTAATAGTGTGGTCTTTAAAGGTACATGGTATTGTTTAGAATAATGTCCCATTTAATTCGGAAGATTCTACTATGACAGTAAGTGATGGTTCCAAGAAATTTATTATTCTCATGAAAAATGCAAAAACAGCATTTATGCACAGGATGTTGTTAAAATTCTACACACCGAGTTGTATGTTCTGTCTTGACAACGACTTAATCCATTAAGATAATCATTCTACTAAAACAAACAGAATCTGACAAGAACTGTCTGGAGAAATGAACATAGCTCCTTTGTTAGAGCTTCCTGACTGGAACAGGGTTTTATAGAGACTAACAAAGCGTGCAAGTGGATGCCAGTCACTACAGTCATTAGTAATGCTAGTTTTCAATAGATTTTTATCCAGTTGCTGAGTGTGTTGTTAGACGGTCCATCAGATCAGGTTTGATAGTTCTTATAAATAATGTTTAGAGAACTTCAGGTAAAATAAAAACGGTACTTTATAAAAAAAACGCTCTTTTATTACTGTATAATTCCCTCATACTTCATCACCTAAATTGTGGCTTGGAAGTATGGGGGAACAATTACAAATCCAATGTCCATCCGATTTTCTTATTCCAAAAAAAAGGCAATAAGAGTCATCACTAAAGCAGATTTTTATGCATCAACAAACAAATTGTTTGTAGAGTTAAAACTATTGAAAATCCATGATCTTGTTGACCTTAACACATTGATTTTAGTGTATAAGGCATATAATAATCTCCTTCCTCACAACGTCCAGGAACTTTTTGAACAAAGGTAGAGTACGTATAACCTCAGAGGAACTAGCGTCTTTAAAAAAGCAGAAATTAGAACAAATAAAAAAGGTAGATGTGTTTCTGTAAGAGGTGTTAATCTTTGGAATGATTTGGAAAATCAGTTGAAACAGGCCAAAACTGTTGAAATGTTTAAAAATATTTATAAATTAAGTAAAATTCACAAATATATAGTTCAGGATGAATAATGTTAGAAATGAATTAACAGAGTTTGAAATAGATCCTTAGTAGATGTGATAAATTAAATAATGGAATTAAATAACATGATTTATGTGAAAACATTAATATATATAGTTTTTGAGATATTGATATCTATGTTTAAATCAATAATAAATATTTGCTAATGTCTCTTTTGTTTGATACCAGATAGCTTATTGTAAAAGTTTGTTTGTTTCTCATATGGAAGTCTGTTAATTGGGTTAGGCATCATATGTGTATACTTCAGCCTAAACCCTTTGAGTTCGGTTGTATATGTGAATTGTAAATGTATAAAGGAATGTAAGGACCGAATAAACTTCACTTCACTTCAACTTTTGTCAATGGTTTTCAGTATTTTTATTTATTAAGCAAATAGTTAGCCTGGCAATGTGTTGCAAATTACCTAAGAATCCATCAATTAAAATAAAAGCTGATGGACATCTCCATTTTTCTCCAGCTGTTAAAAGTGAAGTGTGAAAGATTTAAAACTTATATAATGAGAGAATCCTGCTGCTTCATGAGGTAAAGCTGTTTCAACCAGCTAGAGGGACACAGCAGAGCAGCATTTAGCTGCAGCTGAGACCTCTGTGACAACGTGACAAGATTACTCACAGCCATTAAAATTTGTGAACAGTCCCAGGTTCAGGCACAGCTGTTAAAGGTTGCTTTTTGTTCATCTTTATCTGCTACAACTTGAAGCAAATTTTAATCGCTAAGTTTCAGGTTAATGAAATAAAAATAAGTCTCTTGATTAAGAAGTTAATCTGGGCAGATTAAGGCATAACTGTATTAGGGCCCTTGAGCAGTGACTGGGTGGAAATTGGAACTTTGTTTGAGGTGATGTGTAATTTTTGAAAACTCTTAGATCAATAAGTTAAAACTCCAGACACTTTTCAGATAAATATGAAAACAATTTGTAACAGAATCTTTGCAAAATGTGTATTATTATTATAATTATTAGTATTAAATCCAACTTGTTTTTTGTACAATAAGATCATTAGAACAAGAACAGGTCAGGGTGAGCTGAAGTCATTTTTATCTGCACACACACCATAAAAACTTTCAATAAACCAACCAACTCATTATACAGAGACCCTGACAGACAATGCTGGGATCATTTGGAGGCCTTAGCTCTGTGACATTTATAAATATTTGACAACAGATGAGCGGGCTCTGTTGGATGCCTCAGACAAGTCGGCTAATAAAGCAAAGGCCATCAGCAGATTTTCCACTCAATATTCAGACAGCAGTGAAAACACACCTTTTCCTGCTCATGCATATATTTGTGGGTACCCTTTCTCTCTCTCTGTCTGTCTCGCACGAACATACACACATTTAACTACACAAGCACGCTCCATCAAGTGATAAAAGCAACAGAGAGGATGTAAGAAATTCATCACAATCAATAATTGAGAAAATGAAAAAGCAATTAGATGCTTTGTTACCAACAAAGATTTTAATAATACTCCGTGAGAATAGAAAATATAAAAGCCATAATGTCTTTGCACTTACTGTGACACATGAGACAATTTGTTGCAAATAAAGTATGACAATGGCTATAATGTGGATAGTCACTGTATCATTGACTGGATAAGTATTATAATATGTGTGTAAGTGTGTGTGTTTGTATTTGTTCGTGTGTATACCTCTTCCCAGGCAGCTGTTAACCTTCCAGGTTTGAATGAGAAACAGGTGGTGGGGGTTTAGCATACACTCTCAAAGGAACTAACAAAAGCAGTTTAATAGCTGACACATTGCTAATGATGTACTAAATATCTTGCAGTGAGTGGATTTAGAAAGCTTCGTGGCTGAATGGTTTGATCGCTGCTGCAGAGGGTGTGACACCCATGATGTACACGTGGAGAATGCACAAAGAAAAAAGTTCTTCCAAAAAGCTTTATTTTGTTGGCCATTTTGAAAAATATCCATGTAAACACATTGGTTTGGGAAATGTCTTCATCAAAATTAAAAAATGAAAATGATCCAATATGTTGAAGTAGTTATGCCAGGCCTGTATGTGGTGCTGTAGCGCTGTCACATTAAAAAAAAAAAAAAAAAAAAAACGAAAGACAAGAAAAGAAAAGAAGGTGTGGAACATGCACATAAATCTTGCAAATAAACCATTGTTATTGGTGTTGTTTTCTTGGGGTCATGGCTTAAATTACAGGTGGGGCTAACTCAATATAAATTTGAAAAGGTGAATTTTGGCTTTCTACACCAAAATACAATTATGTAAAAAAAAAAAATTCTCTCTACAGCTTGTTGTTAAAAATATATTTTCAGGGCTCATAAAATGCTTTTTGGAAGTGGATGCAAGGCCAAAACAATAAAAAAAAAAACTTTTGTGTATTTACAAAATACAATTCTTGTGCGGATGGCAGTGGCAAGGCTTCCCTTGACTTTATCTAAATAGTTATCTGACAGGGAAAAAGACTAATAACAATCTTTCACTGCTGTTCTGCTGATATTTTGATATTTCAGTAAATGTATCCAAAGCAACAGCTTCTAACTAGTCATTCCTCCTTCATTCTTGTTCACTTTTAGCTTCATCTTTCCACCTGTTCTTTTTTTGTTCAGTTTATTTATAAAGGTTTCTCTCTATGTTATTATGTGCATTGACGTTTCCTGGCTGGTTCTTGGCCAGGGTTCCCATTCTCCTTTTCTTGGTCTTGTTCATCGCTCTACCTTCTTCCTATTTTGCATGTGTTCCAGGATCTGTGGGGGCTCGACACTGTGTACAGCCCAGTGGCCTAAAAGTGAATACTTACGTAATTGCCAACTGTCTCCAATCATTAGGGGCAGCCCTTAAAAAAGATATGCTTTGCCGACAGCTGCGTCCCTTCGCCTTTGCCAGCCTTTCAAATCGCATTTGCTTTAAAGGGTTCGTCCATATTATATTTTAGCCCCAAGACCTTTTTGCAATGTAGACAACAGCAGAAATTTATAAAGGACACAATTTATGCAACGATCTGCAAGATGAAATACAAACAAAAAAGAGGAGCAACTAGTTCAGCCTGCTGCAAACCAAACTGTAGTTTCTCTGCTTAAGGCATTTGCACCAATGTAGTGTATGCAGCATAGCTGCTAAGTTACAAGGCTGCAGAGTTTTGTTTAACTCAAAAAATATACTTTCTATATTCAGTTGGCAAACTAATAAAGAAGCAACAAAAACTTTTGTAAAATTAATCTTCTGATGTGATACAGTGCAACAGAAACATGGAACTGAGATAAATATGGATTTTTCCTGCACATCTGACATTGTAAATACAACCAGGTGGGGAGTTTCTACATTATAGGAAATATTTTCTTTCTTTCAGGAGATTTTGATGCTGATTTTGTGACACAAACAAGGAGTCACATTTTTGTTTTGAAGTTCCGTCTCAAAAATAAGAGCTAAAATGTGAGAAATTAAAGTTGATATGTGTCCAGATGAGACTCATTTGTTTATATTAACTACTGAAAATTCTGCCAGTTCCTGCTGAGACACAAACATACATTTTATTTCTGTGTTTTCACAGAGACATCCTACTGTATGGTTAGTGACAGCTGGGTCAGGTCCCCACATATTGAGGACACAGCTGCCCTGCAGACATGTGCTCATCCACACAAACACGCACACATGCACACAAAAATGGCACAAACACACATACACGCTCCTATGCACGAGGCAAATGGGAACAGGAAAGCAGAGCATCTGAAGAGTCTCAGAGCAGAAACATATAACCACATTTGTGTTGTCAAACTCTGCAAACAACAACACAAAAATCAAGAAATAACCAGAATATATATTGTATTTCTTATGTTTACATCAATTTGTGTTAACATCAAAACAAAAATAAAAAAGAGCGAATTCATCCTACCTACACAAATGTGCACAGAATAGAAATTTTTAGGGGCGTTTTATCTCAGTGATACAGAGATCATCTTCTAGTCGGAGATTTAGGGGTTTGACCTCCAGTCATTTGCTAAAGTGTCTACGGACAAGACACTGACCCCCCCCCCCAACTACCCCTGACATGTTTGTCTGTACATGAGTGCTATACATGTTGAGAGTAAAAATATAATAATATAATAATAATAATAAGTGTGTGAAAGGATGGATGAAAATAGAGCTGTGCAGAACCTGGATGAAGTTATAGGATTTTGACATAAGTGCTGACTATTTTTGTTGTTCAATCTCTCGTTGAGACCTTGTTAATTGTATCGTCTTTCTTGGAAATGCAGTTTCTTGTTTGTTTATCTGTAACTAACAAAACAAGTTTTCAGATTTGCATTTGAAAAGAGAGAAAAACAACTACCAAAGTAAATTCTACTTGTTTCAAACATGTAAATTGAATTTGTGTTTATCTTTGTGCTAAATTGCAGCATAAATATTAAGCATTTAGTTTGCAATTTATTCTTTTTTGGTGTTGAAAATATGTGTTTTTCCCTTATTTCCTTGCTGTTGGTTACATTTTTCTTTGACAACAATATAATCTATAAGCTATTTTGAGAAAAAGACTTGCTAAGGAAAAACATATCTCAGAGACTGAAGAAATTAGAGGTATTTTTTGTTCTTTTGTGAAACAATTAAGTGTGTCAGACTGATGGTTTATATAAAAAGTCCCCTAACAGAAGCTCAGAGGGGCCATGAATCAACCATGAAGGATAATCAAATCAAATGCAAATGCATTTTGTGTGATTTTTTTTTCTACAGCTAATGCTTGATGCCCTAAGGGGCCTTTTCAGTTGTAAAGGGAGGGGTCATTCATAATGAGGGGTCACGCTTGAGGGCCCTTTGTAAACATGTTGAGCAAGAGTCCTTTTCTTGGGGACAAGATTGTAGAATTAGTTCAAGACAAAGGGAGGTGTGAGCAACGAGCTCCTTGGTTTCTTTTGTAACCCCATTAAATGCTCAAAAAAGCGCACACAAGCACAGAAAATCTCACAATAACTTTTCTCTTTTAACCCCGTCGTTCTCATTTGTCCTCAAACATCTTTTCAATATTGAGACTTCATGTGTGTTGATATGCAACAGTTAAATAATTTAGGAATTCTTGAAAAGGACGAGTTTTGCAAACAACCAGCAGGGATTGAACTACATCATTGAAGAGTTTTAACATTTGCTTTAAATTTATTAAATTTCCATGACTTCAGATGACACACTGTAAAACTAAAGACTTACCTGAGCAACACAGACAGAAAAGAAAACATTTAATTGAATTTAGTGCTGTATACAATAACGAAAATGTGATAAATAAGTCTGGGTTGATAGCATTTGTAAATTAGCTTTGGAAGCATCATCTAAAAATTGTCAGGTAAGAACATGTTGGATATTTGTTGATACTTACCTGCTTTTTTTACTCTACATGTTAAGTTAATTTTATCAACACTCTAAGTGAATCATTAGGTAATTGATGTATGTGTGCTTTTCGAAGAAGATCAACCAAATGTTCTTCTGTTTACTCTCTGCTTTACATGATGTAAATGTATTTCTATATTATCTGAAAGGGAGATTGATCCTGGTGTGTACCTGGTCTGCACAAAAAAGTTTTGCACAGGTACAGAAAGTATATTTATATTTCTTTATAGTTAACATCCTGAAATAAAGTATGATGGTACACATGGTCAGTTTTAAAGCATGTTAGCCTTTACAGAATTAATTGATAGGTTGCTGAACTGTAAATTAGCCAGTGGCCTTATAAATAAATTTCAAGTGGGTATGAATAAAAAAATCTAATAAAAAAATGACAATTATCTATAAACTCAACCATACAGTCTTGAACTCTGGGCTTTAGAATATGCTCTTGGCTGGTATCAGTCAGATGACTTCTGTGAGATGTTTCTATCATGTTTTGATCACAGAGAAAGTGAAATCACGTGGGTATACGTATGTGCTGCCAAATGCAGAGATCATTGGGGCTTTGCATCACACACAGCACCACACTATGGCTTCACTGTGACACAGCTTTGGAGTTTAACTGTTGGCATTAAACCATTACTCAAAAATGTAAACTAGGCCTTAAAGCTGGCAAAACACTTCATAAACTCAGTACTAAGTATATTCAGTTTCTAAGCAAAATGTACAGCAAAACCGTCCTTCGTAAACTGGCAGTACAATAGTTTCCTTGCAACATCTGTGTCTCCAACAGGTGCAGCAGTCCTGTAAAAGCCCTCACAGCAGCATTGGTGCTGATAACCACACTAATGTGCCCTGAGGCTGCAGCCTACTATAACATAGTAGAGCCATCTAAGCAAGAATCTTTCACTCTTTCTTAATTTAATATCTAAGAGAAATCAGTAAGTCCAAAATGTAACTTTAAACTTAAATCTTATTTGCTAATTCAGAGAAATAAACAAACAAATAAAATACTTTGGCAATCTCACAGCTAATTTGAAGTTACAAATAGCTCCAATCGCTATTAATAGCTCCAGAAGCAGTGAATAAAACCCATGAGTACACACATACAGCTTCAGGTGCATATAGAGATTATCTTGCTGTGAAGAAACAGTTATAACCATTACAACAGACAAGTCATTAAACACATACTCAAACAGTTCAACATGCAAATATTTGGTGCCACGGAATAATTTTTCTCTCTTAAACAGTTTAATTCTAAAGCAGAACCCTTGTTGTGCGCTCTACATTTTATGTCAGAAGTATTTACCACAATCTCAGCTTCTGTCACAATGTTTTATGTGTCAATGAATGAAAAACAATGAGCTGTGCAAATGAACAAATAATTTTTTTATAATTTTTTTTTAGATCTTAGAAGCATTTAGACCATACAGATTGGATTGCAGAACATGTGTGTTTTCTGCAAAAATAAAAACAGTTTATTTCTTGTCAGTTCAGTGTCTGGCAGTAGTGCTGTAGATTTCATTTATCCAGGCAAAAGATGACGTAAGATTCAAAACAGAACGTAATAATTGAAATCCATGTGGAAGGAGGCTGGTTCATAATTACAGAAGGAGGACTGTAACAGTACTGTAGTGGAAGGCAACACCCTAAACCACAAAGGAAAAAAAAAAGGCTCTGAACATGTTGAGATGTTTCTCACAAAGAGATTCTCAGTTTACCACTCTTCATGGACCCCAACAGAGGAAAGAGGGAAACAATACTGGGTTAACATGACTCTAATTGTGTGTTTGACTGGGGCCTGGGAGCCTTCTGCTGTCTTGGCTGCCCTTCTTCCAGTGAAGAGGAAGTGAGGCGTATTGATGACAAAAGCAACAAGCTCTTGGAAGCACAAAGGAGCTGGTTAACCATGCCCTAAACTCCAGGAAGTGCTGATTAATCGACTCCTTAGGCAGCCAAGCTACAGTGTAATTTTCGAGCTCCAAATTTTTGAATTGGAGTTAAACAACTGGAAGTTGGTAGCGAGAGGACAAACTGAGTTATGAGACATTTGTGGAGTATGGCTAAATAGCTTGATTTGCTAGCATTTTTTTCCCACACACTGCCAGCTTTTTATATTTTGTTATTTGTTTTTGTTTACAGTTAACAAAAAGAAATGTAACGCTGGACATTAATAAAGTTGGAACACAAACAAACCCAAAAAAACATATTTTAGTCTCTCATCATTTGATCATTCTCTTTGCTGTGCTAATATTTTGAACACACAACCTTATTGATTTATTTTATTCTTGCATTTCATAATAATAAAAAACACAAGAGGACAGTTGGAGCCATTTAAAGCAAAATGAAAATTAATTTGTGCATGTTCCCATCCAGAATAACTGCTAAACAGATTTTCTGGGTTGAACACATATTAAAACATCTCTGATTCCACTGACTTGCACCAGAAATTGTGAGGCTGAAAATAATAATATTCCTTGTGTACACAAATGCATCTCTAATGAGTAGTGTCCTAGTTGTTCAGTTCATTATGGAGATTTTTCTGACGCTTTCATCTTGAGCACACATATCAGTGTAAGGCTACAAACCCCTGAACGTCACAGAAGTTATCCGCGCTTTGTGTGGTTGCGTGCGAGAGGGGGGAGTTTATAGTATGTACACATCCGTATGAAATCTTTCTGCTCCCCCAACTTGAAAAGATGGCCTTAATTACTACTGTCTGTGTGAGTCACAAACATGCTTCCTTAACCACGAAAACAGGCAACAACAACAGGCAACATCTCATCTGAAAGACAAAAGCTTTTTCACCTGATAGCTTAACTTCTTCCTGTCTACAAGATACAAAATGGGCTCACATCCAGGTTGATCCTTTGACCCTCTTCCCCTGGGTCTTGTTGGGTTCCAATTGCTGCACACTGGCTGCAGTTTGGATGGATTACATCCACTATTTTTTGTTATACCATTTCGTTTAGCCTTTCACAACCAGCTGTATCACATCAGCTTTGCACTTTAAAAGGGTTGTGTAATTCTTAGGAAATAAGACTGTAAGTTTTCTCATAAAATTCTCCAGTTTCATTCAGACAGTTATCACCCCCGAGGCGTTATATACTACATCTCATCTGGCTGTTTTGCTAGAGTCTAACTTTTTTTCAGATTCCATTGCCTGAAACTGCAAACTCAAATAAAAGTCTTCACATGAGAACTGTTGCAATTTTAATTAAACATCTGGAAACATAAGGCATACATTTAACTTGGGTGTAAAGCAGACTAGGACTATTAATATATTCCATACATTTTTTGTGGCCAAGGCCGGCCTCAGTATGGAAGGAATTTTATTTGATGTTTCAATAAGAGCCAAGAAGTGTTGTTAATTTTACACTACTGACTGTCCTCAATCTGTTTGGCAGAAGTCCACTTACAGCCAATAAGTCTACAATAAAATAGTAGATTGTTGTGATGATTTGAAACCACTGGGATTATTTCTAAGCTTGGGTCCTGGCATCCAAGATTATGTTGACTGAATGTACCCAACTAGGAAACATGCTAATTGCTAAACCAAATGTGGCAAAGGTTTGTCAAAGGAGCAGTTTTTTCACAAAGCATGTAAAAGAACAGCTCAACAACAACAAAATAGCCCAAAATGTTTATCAAGTTACCAGCCTTTATAGATAACAACACTATCAAGCATCAACGTGATGTGCAGAAACAAGTTTGTTTTTGAGAAGCTCTGTTTTGCAACCAACCGGACTCAAAGAATCCAAAACAACATTCCTTTACCAAATACTGGAGAACCACAGAGGCTCCTACTGGAGATGTGATGGTGACATGGTTTAAGCAGGTCTTATCTTTACTTTTTTTTAGTCTTATTGCAGTCCAAACATTTTTTATTTGAGTTGTTGTTGGATATGTTGCATTTATCCAACGCAAAAAGGCTCTCTGTGTTTTTGAAGGTCTAATTTCCATTTTTTCACAGATTGATTACATCAACACACAGTAGTTCATGTTTTGTGTTGACATATGACCTCTTGATATGGAATAAAGATGTGGATAGGGAAATTATTATAAATATTTCAATAATAAAAATGAATACAAATCTGGAAGATGAACTTAATGTGACCTTCCCTAAACTTTGAATGCACACTTTTTACACAACCTACTGTTCTTTAACATGGAGTTTAAAGATTCAAAATAAGGTGTTTGATCCATGAATTGACCAATAAACTTCCTGGTTCAATAACAATTGGTATTTAAACAGTCCTCCTTATCATGCTGTTCACATTTTGAGAGACCAAGATGATGCCTAACAACTGATCAACAGTACTTTGCCATTGTGAGGCTTCAAACAGGATGTGCTCCGATGGAAGAGGTCACTGATCTTAGTGTCATCAGCAGGTTTCAACAGAGACACAGAAAAACTGGAAGAGTCACTGAAACATATATATCAGCAAGGTCTGCATGCTAGAAGACCTGCAAGGGTACCTGGCCACACTACTGGGGAAGAGGAGTCATCATCTTGCATGAGTCCTGGAGCATGTGCTGGACAAGGGACTGGTTGGCCTCAGCAATGTTCTCTGTTAATTCATGTTGCGAAGAAATAATGGCTACTAACTATGTTAGAGACATCAACGAGAGCACTAGGCATCAGTCACCATCACCAGATAAGCCTTTGGTGGTTGTGGAGTCACAGTGTGGGCAGATGTGTCTAGTCAATATAGAACTGTCCTACACTTTGCGAATGGTACAGTGACGAGTCCAAGCTGAATAACATTGATCCAGTCACTGGGCCCCTGCAAGAACAACACAGACCTAATTTCATCTTAATGGATGACAATACTCAAGCATCATTAAGGAATGCCTGCTGGAAATTGGGATACCTCAAATGAAGTGTCCTGCCCTTTGTCCAGACCCAAATCCCTTAGAATACCTATGGAACCATCTGAGTCACTACATAGTGGCTCGTAATGTTGTATCCCAGAATCTCAATGACCTGAGGGCCGCCCTTGCTAGGTTGTTGTTGATGAGTCAAGTTGAGTCAGGTTGAATGCCTCAGCAGACAATAAATCGACTAGTGAACAGCCTGAGATGTCGTTGTCAAGCATTAAGTTGATGCTCAAGGGCACCGCACACATTATTGAGACCTTTTTGATCTGGTACACTCACCACTGTTTTTGGCTTTTATTTCAATACATTTTTTGAGATGAGGAAATTACCATTGCATTCTACATTCTACCTAAATGTCCTACTCCCGTGATATAAAATCACTGTAATGAGCACTTTTTGCATTTTCCAAAGAATTCACCTTAACGTTTTGTAAATAGTGTATATTGTATGTGTTTAAAACTGCTTTTCTATAGGTCAAAGTCACATGTATTTTCTTTGCATTACACTCAAATAAAAGTTAAACACATAAAACAATGCATATTATAAATAACTGCATCATCATTTTTTTTTCAGCCAGACACCTGTCAACCAAATTTAGATAAAAGTAAAGTTAAAACTAAAGAGAGCACACTAAAGGGTCAAAAATATGACAGTCCAGTACTTTAGAAGAGATTCTGGACACAAAACAGCATTTGTGATGCCACTGGTCTGCAAGCTCAGCACCATGAGCCCCTGATGCTGTATTATTAGTGTGCATGATGGAGTTAGTTCAGTCATCACCCAGTGTGAAGTGGCGGCTGTCTTTGCTCGTCTGGATGCTCCTCTGCTCCTCTCTCACTACAAAAACAGCAGGGAGTCGCCTCACAAAGCCTGAAAAAGACACACTCCATTAGGTCTCCTGCAGGACACAGAGACTGCTCAGAGATGTGATGGAGAAAAAAAAAAGATTAGAGAAAAAGAACAATAACACCAAGCTCAGCTGAAATTTAATGCAATGCATCTTTTTTAAATGATGGGGTTTTTTTGTATAATTTTGTACTACATTTCTTAATTCAGAGACTATATTTCAAAACGTTCAAATGAAAAGAATTCAATGCATATGAACATCCTTTGTTTTGTTTTACAAAAAATAAATAACTATAAATAAATTATGCATTTAAATCTAAATGAGTTGATAATGACAAACATGTAGAGTCTGTGACAAAAATAGTTTTATCTCTGGTGACTGTAGCGACTTTCAGAGATTTTTACATTAGAGTAGGAAAGCTGATTAAAATGTTTGGCATTTTGTGATGAGATTTATCTTTAACTTTGACTGAAAGCATAAAATCACCAGTTTCTCCCGCTAAATGTGTCATTTCTACTGCTAGAGTATTAAACTTTGGAGAAGCTAAATAAATACATTACTTTGTTGTCATGGTATCCTTATACACAGCTCAAAAATTGAGGGAAAATTTTGAAAACCCATTAGATTCCAAATGTAAAAAAATGTGCTGATATTTGAAATGGAATGGGTAATGAGTTAGTGACACAAGGATGAAAATAAAAATGATCAACCTAAAGAGGGCTGAATTTGAAGTTTCCAATAAATTAAAAGACAAAGACTAATAAGGCAGGTGAGGGCCATTAACTGAAATGCCATTGCATAAACTCAGACTGGTGTTCAGTAGGTGTTATAGCTCTTACATGCTTATGGCTACTACATGCTTCTCATGAGATGACAATACTGTCCCAAGGTGTCACTTACCAGATCCTGACCAGGACATCACTGATCTCCAGGACAGTCAGGTAGAGTTGGACAATCTGTGCAACCTCTGTAGGGTTCAGCTTCTCCTGCTACCAGTTGTGACACTGACCCCCAGTCAAATGTAAAACTGTTGAAAAGCTGTCAAAAGAAGATGAGGAGGAAAATATGTCTGAGGCCTCCACCTGCAAAACCATTCTTGTTTGTCTATTTAGCTGTTCCTTGGATCACGAAGATGCACAGTGCAAAACAAAGTAAGAAGAGGTTTTAGAGTAGCGCAAGCTCCCACCTAGACAACATCTCGCTCATGTTGCATATTTGCATATGTGAGCAAGACAACACTAAAACGCAGGTTGCATCCATAACCACAACTTGACTTCACAGGAGTAGAGTCCATATGCTGAACTGACCTGCTTGCAGTCCAGAACGTTCACCAACAGAAAGCCTTTGGTGTATCATGAAATGAAAAATCAGCTACAAAGGCCCAGGACTGTTGAGCAACTAGAATTCTGCATCAGACAAGAATGAGAAAATATCTCTCCTAAAACTCCGGCAGCTGGTTTCCTCACATTTCAGATGATTGAGATGTTACAAAAAGAGGGTATGCTACACAACGGTAAACCTCAACCTGTTCCAACTTTTCAGATGCCTCGCTGCAATCAAAATAAGTACTTTGATGAAATGGGAAAAAGTCTTAGATTGAACATCTGATATGTTACTTATGTTCTGTTGTGAATAAATATCAGATTATGAAATTTGCAAATCATTTCTTTCAGCTTTTATTCACATTTTATGGTATTCCAGTTTTGTTAGATTTGGAATTGTAATTGGTTGTGCACACTTAGCCTGTGATTTATGTGCAGATGACCTGACAAGCTCAACAAAAGCAAATTTATATTTGGGAAATCTCAAGTATGATTCACTGGATTAATGAATAAATGGTCTGAATTTCAATCTAGAAGTTAATGTGAAAGAACACATCACTTTCTCATGTGAGGTCCTTCTTGTGAATTCAACATCTAGTTTACCTGCCATGATTCAGTATTGCTTAAGATCTCTGATGTTGTAATCCAGCTGTTTACTTTCTTGTGACTCACACTAGGCTGCAACTTTATTTGGGCAGTGACAGACATGGTAGCTTATCAACAAACTTGGAATAAAATAATGATGGTTTCAGAAGCAGAGTCAGCCAACAAGCTGAGTGTCATCCTGCATCCATCAAAGTTTTAATATGGAATTAAATCAAGAATCATTTCAGATGACTGCCATCCTTTGACATGCCATGAGCTGCATATCATTTTTAACCTTTCCCAGAGATGGATTTTAAGAAAACTGAAAGAAGGACAGAATGTCCAATGTCAAGAGCTACAAGAAAGATCAAGAAAGATGTTCAAACACCTTAAAGGGGAAGGACACAGGTCAAGCTTGAGACAAAGCACTCACAAAGAATGTCTCCCAACCATGAAATGTCACTGCTGTCAATCAGTGGGTAAATTTGAGCTGGCATCAGTCATGACGCAAAGTGGCTCCTGTCTGTTACAACATTTCTCCAATCTGTTTCAAACTGAAATAATTCAGATAAATAAGTGCATCCGTGTCTGGGAGTCAGATTTTCTCAATAAGTACATGCCACATGAACACCTTGTCCATTTGATTGGAGTCAGGAGCGTGTGTTGTATGTAACAGCAATGTCCCACACAAATGGTTGCATACTGCATAATAACACACCAGATGTTCCTTATCCAAAATCATAGCCTCAGACTGATTTCATTTTATTTTTCTCTTTGGCTCAGTCAGTTAAAAATATCCTCTGATTAGGAATAAATACACAAGCTATGAGTAGTAGACTAATTTACTAAGATGTTTTTTTCCCCAGATCTTATTAAAGCAGTTGATTTTTATAATACATTTTTTAAAGTAATTTAAAATGTTGGCAATTGAAATTAAAATGAATATTTTGAATGTTTAGAAGCAGTAATATGAGACCATCATATGGCGTTTTCAAACAGAAACCTGATCAGTAACTTATTTCCAACATATGTGATGTCCAACAATAAGAGACAGTTATTCTCAACCTGGCTTAATCTTGACACTCAGTGACTAGTTAAATAATCCAGTCTTTTCTGACATTTTTAAAAACTGCAGATTGTTTCATTTTTGTTAGTTCTCACTATCGTCCTCTCGGCGGAGAACTCCAGAGTATTTCAAGTTGTGAAAAAACAAGTCCCACATGAATAATCCCCTGCTGTGTTGGACATGTTTGAATTAGCAACCGCTCAAGCTTGGACCAGAATCTATAATTACATTTTGGATGTTTAAAACTTTTTTTTTTCCTCAAGCTAAGTCAGTTAAAATAGTTTTAGAATCAAATCAATCAATCTGTTGTAAGTACAGAATATATTTTAGTTGTTTATTTAATCTGCTGCCTAAAAGTGCAAATAGAATCATGCAGACTTCTTTCTTCAAGAAATAAGTCGTATGAACATCCACAGTGTATCACCATCTAAATTTTATATTTTAATAACCACATTCTATCAATAAATTCACAGGCTCCAAACACTTGCTTCCTTGGTTTGAAAAAACAAATCTAAAGGCTTTAAATCTAAATACATAAGAAAAAGTTAATATCAGTACATGTAAAACAAACTTCTTGATATTTTCATGTATAACATCTTCTACTCAGTCCCAGCCCATTACATTTTCCTCCAGCACATTATAAAAACTCATCTAAGATAAATGACAAACTCTGAGTTGTTGTGTGAAGGAGGGAGAGGCTACATCAGCTTATGCTTGAGAGAGCATGTAGGCCATGCACCATGAATGTGTCATGCACCCTGAGGTGAGTGGAGCAGAACTGAGATAGATAGATAGATAGATAGATAGATAGATAGATAGATAGATAGATAGATAGATAGATAGATAGATAGATAGATAGATAGATAGATAGATAGATAGATAGATAGATAGATAGATAGATAGATAGATAGATAGATAGATAGATAGATAGATAGTTTGTAATGGCAGTATCTCTCTAATTAAAATAAATTAAAGAAAACTGTATCGAGTAAAAAAGTTCTCAAAAGCTCTGGTGCATGAATTTGAATTCAAATGGTATTGTAATGAAGAGAATAAGTGCTCCTATACTTCTATATTCATTAGCATCTGGCCAGAGGTGCAGGGTCGCGGGGAGCTGGTTCTTCTTCTATTATAATTACTGCAAACACCACTGAGCTCTAAAATGTAACCAGGACCATTTACAGTAAGCTGCACAAATGATCTGGTTTGTTTTCAATGAAAGGACAGCCCTGATTTAAACATACTGAGGGAGATTTACTCTATTTCTTGGGAATGTGACCTATCTAATCTTCTGATGGAAATGGGCAAGCCAATCCTTATTTCTTGTTAGAAATTCTTAGTGAGATTAGATATAACATTTGAATATGAATAAGACTATCTGAGCTAATTATAACCCCATCATCCAGCTACCTCATTTGCACAGAGCAATATGCAGTTTAAAGAAGAGGAAAAAAGGAAATTGGGATGATTGCAGGAGGAGGACAAGGAGGATGAAAAGAAGGAAAAGTGGAGAGGAAGGAAAGTGTGATGAGGAAGAAGTCAAAAGATCAATCCCTAGTTTGGGATTTCATGTGCTCAGATAACATCCTCCATCCCACCAGCCCCCTACGAAGATCTGCTCCCTTTCAGGGTAAATAATTCAAGGATGCGCTGAATGATTCTCAAACACATCAACATACACAACTTACACACACACAAAAGCACCTTTGCTGCATCCCCCATCCAGATAACGCTGCTGGCCAAGTTTACACCTATAGCTTTTCAGCTACAGTTTCCAAATGCGATTAGCGCTTATCTGAAGAAAGACCAAACTACCTTCATCATCATCGAGTTCATCATCATCATATCCATATTCATGCTCTTTAAATCCCTTCTGGAGGAAAACTAAAGGGATTCCATCACCTGAGAACACTGAGCTCTCAGCGGAGGAGGAGGAGGAAGGGTGGAGGATTTTTCTATTGAGGTCAGAGCTCTGTTTAAGACATTGAAAGTGTCGTTCACACAGACAAAGAATGCAGGAAAAAAGTGACAGCTCTTTTTTTGCACACTGCAGAAGGAGAAGAAATGAGTCTAGCGATAAAAACAGTGACAAAAAAGAAATATAATCCTTAGATTCTGTTTACAAAGTGAATATTTCTGTACTAGCTACTAGTTGTTGCTATGTTCTCCATAAGAAGAGAAATGTTGGCTTTTGAAATGATTGTTGATAACAAAAAGATAATGAAGCTATTTCTCAGCTTAGAAAACACAGAATTCTTATTGTAAAAATGATAATAATTTAATCAAAAAGTATTTCAACTTTTATTATTATTTTGTTATTTTTCTTTTAACAGCTGAGCAGTATTTATAAAAGGTGCTGCTAAAAAAAACAAAAAAAGAAAGAAAACTGATGTGTATGAGAAACTCTTTTCCCAGATCTGAGTTCTGACTTTCCTAAATTTACCCATTCATACTCTTCAGGTGATGAAACAAAGGAAAAAAAGAATCCTCTCCTTTGATTTTGATCTAAAAGCCACAAAATGAAATATGTGGTAAACATACTGCTTTCCCTTTCACATTTAATTGCATCTCTAATACATTTTGTCTCGACATTATTCTGCCTTCCTATGTCGTGGCTACAGATCTTCTGTGCTACTGTAACGAACGTTTCCCATCATCAACCACATAGGCCTACCTTTAAAAACCACGGCCTCAACGGTTTCCTACCGCTTCCACCTCCTTCTTTACTGTGTGTGTGTGTTAGAGAGAGAAATGTGAGCGATGCACAGCTGCTGAAAAAGCATCTGAAACTCTGATAACATCATCAAACAGGAAAGAAGCATGCAAGCTATAGACCTTAGCTAGTGCTGCTAAATTTGGAGGAAAGGGGAGAAGTGGGGTTGAGTGCTACGTGTAATCTGTCTCTTTGTGGATAAGACAGATGTTCAGCAAGCATGGGAACTCATCAGACTTCTTCACTGTGGCTTCTTTGTGGAGGACAGGATAACAGCATGCTCTCATCCAAAGTTTGTTATCGCTACTAATTAGCTGAGATGGGAGTACACAGAAAATATTCACACAAAGGCTTTAGGTAGCTATAAATAGAAGGATAAAGACCCAACTATGTAGGCATACATCCATCCTAAACCTTTTCACACTAAATATAACTTCTTTTCATTAGAGGACTTTTTGCAGTTGATCACTGATACAACGTCAGATCATTAAACCTTGAGTATTCATTTAAAAATAATGCTCAAGTAAGTTTCCATTATATTTCAATTAGTATATATTTTTTTAGATATAAAAGAAGATATTGGATGAAACATATAGAGCTATAAGATACTGAAAAATATTTGGGAACAGGTGTTGATTGGCTGTAATGTACTGACACTTTGATATATATAAAAAACACATTTATGACATGATTTCTGGAGAAATTTTAGTATCAGCACTTAAGTAGTGCCAGTAAATTGTCTGCAGGACCTGCTGAGAACAAAAGGTGCAAAATAGTGAGAAGATTTCATTCACGTGATTTCAAACTTGTAGTCAGATGTGCAGCAGAAGAAGATTCAAGATCAGAGCACATGTGGTGCCGTTTTTAGCAAAGAATGCATGAACCATCACATCTTAAAATTTCACCCATCAACCGAGGTCAGGGGTTTGGACAGTTCGTTCATTTATGTCAGATATTAATATATGCTTAAATGACATTTTTATGTCCGTCACACTGAGAAACGTCAGTATTTCTGAATTTGTGCTCATTATAAATAGTTTGAGAACAGCTGCTTTACTGTATCCTCTTGAGATCCTTTTTTTTATTATTCTCTTCAACTTAGACCCACTGCCCTTTTTCAAGGACTCTATTTGAGATAAAAATTTTAGCTGATTTTTTTAATTAATTTTTTATACAAATTATGTTTTTAAACTTTTGAGCTGCTACCAAACCCAAATAGCAAGGGACAATAGAAAATTCACACCAAAGAAAGGCTCAGGTCTCAGGAGGCTACAGTAGTTTGTTGGCCCCTTTTTGTTTTTCTCTATAAAGAAAATATTCCTTCATGCAAACTTTCCTCAAGTTTTAGTAATTGCGCCAAGGGCAAAAGATTCCTATCGTTTCTTAATCTAGTTTACCAATCATCCAATTTAATATGGTGCAAATGAACTTTGTTCACACCCCGCATGTTCTATCCCTGTCCCCACCGCCATATGCCCCACCCCATGCTCCAATCCTTTCATCACTCCACATCCGCGGGGGGAGATGTAAAGCTTTTGGAGTAAATCAAGGCTCTCTCCTTCATAAACGCCCGTGCAATTAACTCAGCTCTTTCTCCCTCTGATTTACGGCGACCATGTTGGGGACTGGAGTCAGCCAGGCCCTCTGGGTTTCAAATGAGTAGACTAGTTGGCTAACTTCCCTCACGCGCTCTCTCTCAAACACACACACATGCACACAGGCTTTCAACTGCAAAAACTCCAAGCACATATGCAGACTCACTCACATCTGCTGTTCTGAAAAGCAATGATGAGTGAGGAAGAATAAAAGAGCAGGGAGGGAAACAATGTGGCCTAATGGCAGAATAATGAATCACTGAAAGCTGCAGTACAAATTTATCTGACCTTAGTTGTTTTTCTTTTCATAGAACATAAGTACAAATATTGAAAATACAGACAAAATATGTTTAGTGACATAAAACAAAAATTAAGTCATGTTTGGAATAACTACAATAAATAAGAACTATTTTACAATGTGCAAGTTTTAATTGTAATTATTTCGTGCTTCAAAAAATATTGGCTTTACCGAAAAAGTGTCCTGACACATTGGCAATTTTTTTTCTATTTCTTACCTTGTTTACATAATCTGGAAAGTTAGATTCTAGTTGAATAATCCAGAACAGTCTCAGAGCAGTTGTTGCCACCCCTTTAGATGTGTTACAACAATTTCCTGCTATTTATCTAATTCAAAATGTCACAAAGGCAAAGAAGTGAAGACATAAAGTGCACGTGATTAAATGCAACAAGTTCACTGTGAAAAATCCTGAGCTGCTACATGAATGTTGCACAATGTAGCTGCTGTATTGAGAACACCTGTAGTTTTGGTGGTTTTATTTCTTGAACTGGGACCAACTGTATGAGTTTCTTGGACTTTGATGTTTTCCATGATATTAAAACTTCTCGCTGTGCAAGTTCAGTAAAACTATTCACGGTTGTGTAAAGGGGAGGTGAGGTATTTGCAGTGATGGTTGCATTGCTGTTTTTTCTTTTAGAAAGTGGTGGATGCTTTTGTTTTCATTATGTGCGTAAATGAAAGAAAATTAGCATTCAAAATGCATCATTTTCATCATTTAAAACTAACTCACACTTAAAGTTCATACTAGTAAGCATCTCTTAAGTGACTCTTTTACTTTGTTGATATTATAGATGACTGAACTGCACTTTGGGCACCAAGATGAAAGAAAGCTTGAAGAGAAAAAGCTGTTAGAGAAAACAGCATGTTTTATTTCTGTAAGCAACACTGGAGTAAATTCTGTTGTAGAGTGAAAAAAAAAACATGTAAAAACACTTAAAATGCTGCAGTTGACAGATTAAAGGCTGCCTCTGAAACTCGTTGAAAAGACTAAAATAAAATCTGTTACTTACTCAAGGCTGCTTCCTTGGATAGGAAATTTTTACTAATTGGCATTTCATATCTTACTGAAGCTGATAACTATTTATAATTGTTGAAATGTGTTTATGAAGCTAAATTTGAATCTGGAGTATTGATATGACCTTGAAATAACCTTTGACCTATGATCTGGCACTAAATAAATAAAGCTGAATTGAATTAAACGGAACTTTGGTTCTATTTGTAACATCACAGAATATATTTTCTCACTGTAGTTATCAACTATAATGAATATTGCTTTAATATTTAGCCTTTAATTAATCATTGCATTTGATTTTATATACAAGCAACTCCATGGGTTGAACCCAGACATCTGATTTCAATCCAATACCTTTATTTTTATCTCAACTTGTTCTATTTCAGATGACGACAGGGTGAGCCGGCACTGACAGATTTTGATTTTTGATTCAGCATTTCTTTAAAGGCTTTTTTTTTTATCTCAAATCCTTTGAGTTCTGCTTTTAGACACAAATCTAAATTTAGCAAAGAAACATTCAGGATTTTAATAATTTATTCCCAAACTAGCCAGTAAAGATCAACCCTCATCCCTCAAGAGCTGTTTTTTCTTCTTTTTTACTTAAAATGCAACCACAGATCTTCCCAGTTTCTTATATTCTAACTCCCAGAATGTTCCCAGTCCTATTTATGTCTCTGTCTATTTATTTAAATGCATTTCAAACGTATTGGCCACGGCCCCTCCCAAAACGTACCCGCATTTCCAAGCCTGCTGTGCCCCCGACACACTCTCTTTCACACACACACATGCTCCTGAAAAACGCTGTGCCCTGCCCTTGTCTGCTAACCTCCTCACACACACTGGCTCCATTCTTCCATGTCATGGACTCAGAAGGTTGGTGTGTCTCTGCGAGTATTTCTCTGTGTGTCAGAGTGCATCGGTGCATACCGTGCATAAAATGTGTGCATGCTGTGGATTAAAGGAAGCAGTTGTGTGTTTCATGTTTTTCT
>SSNP01000009.1:7977029-8048973 GCA_006937955.1 Pachypanchax playfairii
ATTATCCTTTCTAAATTTTAAGCAAAGCATGTAGATGTTTCCTTTTTAGTCCAACTCTTATGCTGTTGAGTGTTCCTGGGTCATTACACCTTTTATGTATGAATTATGATAACCTCAGTCGGGATTAATTTTTTTGCTAAATGTCTTTATTCATCTTTCGCTGTGCTCAGGTGGGCAAAATGCACTGTGATTTAGAAATATGTGTTTGTCAAACAACCTCCTCCATGTTTTACTGTTTGCACAATGTTGCATTCTTTGTGCATTTTATTTTGTTACATGCTAATACATCCATACACTGTATTCTAAACAGCAAGACGGCGTGTGTTAAAAGATTATTTCAATAGATTTTGACTTCATCTCTTAAAAACAATGGCATTTTTCTGACCTTTATTGACCTTATACATTTAAAGAAATTATAATGGAAAAAATGTTGGTTCATCTTGATCCAAAATTTAAAGCTACTAAATTTTCAGTTCCGTCATTTCAATTCACAGCAACATTAAATGTGGCTCAACTCTGTAGATGAGTTGAAATGCTCTATTTATAGACTGTAAGCAGTATTTTAATCTTCTTCATGTCTTTATTCCAACTACAAGAAATTAGGATCAAATTGCAAAACTTAAATAACTAATCAGACTGGATACAAATCAATTGTAAAACATTGTTAGTTAAGCATTTTGATTCCTCAACCCAAGTTTCTTTTGTCCTGTAAAGCAAGTTTTCAAACAAACTGAACACTCGGGTCATTATGTAGGTGTTATTTGGCTTAACTGTCGTAGCAACTTTGATTATAAATGTAGCACAATATTTTCATCGGTGAATACCAACAGAAGTTTGCATATCAAAGTAAAATGCACCATAATGTGGCCCGACATGCTTCAGCTCTAAACCTGAACGCTACCTTGGCTTTTCTATTTCTTGCACCATTTGGGCACTAAATCACAGAGACAGGAACATAACAGCAGCTTACTTTGGTGTCAGCCCAAGGCACCAAGCTCTTTCTCCCTCCCTACATCTTCACTTTGTAGCCCCTGCCAAACACTGTCACCCCAAATCTCCAACTAACCTGCCTCCTTATGGCAGCAGCTCTCACAAGGCGACGGCAGTGGCATGGCGGAGCCACACGGCACCATCTGCTTCAGCAGGACACGTGGTGGAGGGAAAGGATGGGCTTCCTCCATGCTTTCTATCTCCTCAACCTTCTTTATCCAAATCGTTCACCCCATGTGCTGTGGCTCAACAGCCTGCCCCCATTCACATCCTGCTTGCCAAAAAATAAGAAATAAAAATCTCCCTGATTATTTTAAAGGAATGAAGAGTCCCTCTGCAGTTGGATTTATGAACTCCTGTTGTAGCCATAGCAACCAGCAGCAACTTGTATTTTAGGAGGGGAGCAGAGCGGCGTGAAGGGGATTTTGGTTGTGGAGGGTGGTGAGATCGCTGTCTGTGTCTGTGTGTGTGTGTGTGTGTGTGTGTGTATGTAGAACTGGTGATGTTGGGGGGTTCCTGTGGAGAAAGAAGAGGCATTGTTGTATTGGTATTCAGGGTGTCAGCAAACCAGAGTAATTGCTTGGTCTTTATAAAAGAGATGAGGTAAAAGCTTGTATTGAGGAGGGGGGGGCATCCTTATAAATAATCCCAGCACATGGCTAAAGGGAATAAACACTTGCTTAGTTCAAATTGTCTGTTGGTTGGTATTAAATTCATGTTAACGTTTGGCACAGTGATGGAAGGGTCAATTCAATTTCTCAACACAGAAGGAAAGCGCACACGGATTAATGTTTTTGCTGTCCTTTCCACAAAGCTTTTACAGAAAAAAAACTTTGCCATCTTTTGACTTTCACCTTATAGTAGCACCTATGTATCATATGCCACACGTAAATCCAGGAAACATACTGGATGTGATCTGTTTACTGTCTCACTGATCGTGTTTCTGCAGCTCACACCAGGATGTTTGTATCTACTTTCAGCTTCTTATCACAAGCTCGCAGTGTTCCCTGTAAAGCACAAATTCAACCACTATAGAGACATATTTGGTGTGAAAAAAATGAAAAAAAAAAAAAACTGTGAGAGAGAGAAAGTGCAGAAAATGAGAGAGAGGGGGGACATAGAAAGAAAAAAAAAACTCCTGACACCTCAGACTCCACTTCATAGTCAGTGAAGGAAGAAAGTGAGCAAGCCGCTAAGCCTTTCCTCCCTGCAGCCGCCTGCAAGGTGAAGATATTGCTGCTCACATTTGGACAGATGCAAGGATCCTTTTGCATTGTGTGAGGGTGTGTGTGTGTGTGTGTGTGTGTGTGTGTGCATAAGACCTTCAACTGTCACTGAGATTTTCATTTACATTAAATGGTGTTTTACACCTTGTGGTAAATTTCAGTTTATGTTATTCTAGTTAACTTTTTGGATCAACATTAGACGAACAATGGAGGCATGCTGAGGTTTCTGTATCCCAAATGGTCAATCTTTAGAGCCTATAAATGGTTTTGTTTTACTCAGATTTCTAATTACACGGCAGGATTTTTTTTTTCTGAGTGCGTGTTTTGTAAATCCCCCCCACCACCACCCCAAGAAAACTGCTAGAGGAATGAACTCTGTAAAAGACATACACTCTATGGGGTTTAACACTGTGTGTTATGTGTGAGACAGTAATAACATAATCAAACATGACATGATCTTATTGACCTTAGAGTGTAAACAGCTGAGAGCAAATATTCAGGATCAGACTGAAATAGAAGACAATGAGAGCAAAAACATTGCTGTTTGTAAAACTAAACAAAAAACAACTTTGTAAATAAATACTAAAAAAATACGGCTTTGGGTAAACTTACACAAAAGGGATAACCAGGAAGTAGTCTAAGTGACTTGTCCAAACCCTCGACTCATGACTTATGCACTTTCATGTTGCATTTTATTTAATTATAGATCATACTGGGGCAGCCCTTAACAGGGTCTGCATGCCTCACAGGTACAAACAGTTAAATAATTCAGCAGCCGGCATGTAGGATAGGATGTGGTGTGAGTGCAGCAGGAGAAGAAGCTCACTATTATTCAACGTTCAGCATCAGTTTATGCTGTGGGACAAAAAGAAGAGATTCACAGAGGTTAAATATCAGATTTTTTTTTTCAGGTTGTCCACGGAATAAACCATTGGGAATATATTTCGGATATCCAGAAAAATAGTCAATATTTTAGTTTTTGAGTGACTTACAGAAGTTGGGTGGTGTTTTATTTTTAATGCCAGAACAGATCATTGACAAAACATTTATATGAGAATCAATTGAATTACACAACAAGCTATTCAGCATTGAACTGTATCCACAGTTCTATACTTAAAAGTTGATATTGACTGTGAAGCTTCTGAGCCCGAAGTATTCCTGCCATCTTTCATTTATACATCGAACATTTTTTTTCTGCAATAACTTTTGGACTCACTATATTCATACAGGCAATTTATAAAATATACATATTAAGAACAAAAAACTGTTAAACTTAGAGGGAGAAAAAAAAAAAATTTGCATTACTATTACTAATTTTCTGAATCACTTTATTAAGTAATAACACATTAATAACAACAACATATAATTTCAACAAAATTGAATTGAATTGAATTGAATTGAATTGAATTGAATTGAATTGAATTGAATTGAATTGAATTGAATTGAACATGGAGTTGTAAATAATAAACAATCATAGCTCATAAAAAGCAACAATAGATATTTTCAATATTGTTTTCCTTAAGGAAAATGATTTGCACCATTGAGGACTTGAAGAGACAAATCAGAGGAATGCATTGCTGTACAATATGACATATGACGCAATTCAATATGTGACTGTATTCTTGGCTTGTGGGATTTTGTCGTTTTTTTTTATTTTGAGCAAGTGCTATCACAACAGTAGACAATTAAGAAAAAAATGCATATTACTGATGTCTCATTGTGGGAAAAAAGGTGAACCTAAAAATAAATGTATTTATTTATTTATTTATTTGTTGTAACTGAACATTGTCTGCACTTTAGAAACTTTTAAAAGATCTTACCACAGATCAATCTTTTATATTGATAAAATGTAAGAAATTTCATATAACATCTGAGCTATAGACTTTATCAAGTTTTTAAACATTTCTTTCTACCTGATCATGTTTTGTTTTTGTTGTTTTTAATCCTCACAAGACAAGATTTTTACTTGAAAAAGTGGCTTTGTTTAGTACTGTTTGATATTGCATATCGAATCACTAGAGTTTTATTAAACTGATTTTTATATATTTAAATATAGCACATAAATGACAATCCAGATATACAACTACTACTTTTTTCCGCCATCTTATTGTCTGACAGTAAACTGTAGTCAGCACTGCAGGAATAGTAATTGTGTAGTTTTACAGTCATGGCCCACATTGAGAAAAATAGGCTAGAGACAAAATATGAAAATAAAAAGGATGCTTGTAGTAAGATTTTATTGTTTCCAGCTGCTGTCTCTGCTGACTATACTGAGGGGAGGTTTTGGATGCACAGCGGGAGTTAAGAGTGGGTGGAATGTGTTCTGCTCCTTAGCGGTTACCGCCGAAACTTAACAATGAAAAGGAAAGTTTAGATATGTGTGCCATCATTTTTCCTTCACATTGTAAATGCACAAAAAAGCATGACTTTGCCTTTGGCTTGTAGGATACCCCACTTCATTTGTTTTAATCCACTTGGAGTTTTATCCAACTTTAATGCCATTTGTGATAAAAGAACATTTAAATAGCAAGTGTTTTATTTGAATGAGAACACATGGGAGCACTAAATATTGGCAAAATATCCCTCTGGTATTGGATTTTGTCAGTCTAGCTTTTAATGTGTATATTAGAATGTATAAAAATGATATAGAAGTGGGAGGCTTTCACTGAGTGTGACTAAATGGGTTAGGGGACAGAAAGTAAAAAGGAAGCTAAGGAGGGGAGTGACAGATTGAGAAAGAACAGTGTGAGAGAGGAATGGATGCATAAAAACAGGAAGCATCCAGAATAATTTCCCACAGAAAGCCACGCATGGCTAGGCTGAACTGGCCTGGATCTGGGAGGTTGAGGCTGGGTGGTGGGGGGGGTTGAGAGGCTCTGCACGTCCAGCTGGACAGAAAGAGAGAGGCAGAGGCCCCCAAGCACTGACAGGTGTAGCCTTCCACTCCAGCTGAGGCCACACAGCTGACCTGGATCTCTGGATATTTTTTTCTATGTATATGTCTGACTTGCTCCCTTATGTCAAATGCATGCCTGATAGAACTCTGTAGGCTACACACACAACAAGGTGATACAGTAAATCATGTTCTTGATTCTTCATTTAATATGACAAGCTTCCAAACATGAAAAACAAACGAGCACTTTTTATTAAACTTTAGAATAGTCCACTTCATACATAGTCCCTGCATCTTATTGCAGCTAACATATTTAGGTGTAGTTAGCCACAAGCTAGTTTGCACACATGCTATTACTGAATTAGTTTTACTTGTGATGGATTAATCAGTTTTGTTCCAGTCAGTCAAGGAAAATTCTGTGTAGACGTAGCTTATAGTTTGCTCATGAGAAGTCTTTGTTTATAGGGCATTTTAAACAAACAGTATCGGGACACTAGATCTGCATAAAAGCTTAAATTAAAATGACAAGGTTAAATTATAGAGTCGAAGGGTCAAAAGAAATTATATGAAGGATAATTAATCTTATCAAGAAGAAGCAGTAAAACATGTAGATTCTCTTTTTTAAGCAGAACAACCCCTTTCAATAATAAAGTGGTAGGGAGCTAGAATAGTTTAGAAAACAGTTTTAGACATTTGTCACACTTGTAACCGTAACAGGGAGCATATTGATTTAGTGCTTAGTGACCATTCAGAACACTTTATACAGCTCAAACCACTTTGACCCATATGTTGATAAAAAGCTTTCTGTCCTATAAATATAGTGAATATCACTGGAATGACTCCTGAGCCACAGCTTTTAAACAATGAGTCCACGTTCACTACTGACACATCACTCATCGGAATTGGATCTGAAAGCAGGGATTCTTATTGGAATGCACTGGATATATTTTTGTATTGGATGTTTTGGGATCCAGAAAAACAAAAAAGGAAACAAGTTTTTCAAATGGATTTGGGGTAAGGTTACCTGTCAAAAAACTTGTATAATTCCTTGACAGTCCGAGCATTACTAGTAATTTGTAAACCATTGTTTGTGCCAAATCAGATACAAAACATGTGGCGTATCTGTTCTCTCTAAGAAATTAACTTAGAAAATTACAACTTACACAAATTTACTAATATAAAGTCCAAAGTCAAAATCATGGTTTCTTCTTCAAACAACAAGCAATGTTAGACTGTAAATACAAATTTATCCTCTGACAATATGATTTGAAAACCATGATACCACATAATAGGGTCCCAGGCTAATAAATGGAGCACAGAATACTCCAATGCCATTTGTTTTTAAACTTGATAGTGCTAAGATAACAACCAACAATGGACCAAAGTTGGCTAATGTTTAACAGTTTGTATATAACACTATTAAAAACAGTTTGTTTACTTCATAGAGCAATATTCATCATTAATCCTTTGTTTGTTATCATCTTAGTGCTATTAAGTTTAAAAGACTAAGATCTGTGCTCCATCAAAGAGCCTGTAGAATTCATTTCAACAAGGACAGGATACCAAAGTTTCCTAAAGATTTTTACATCCCACATGACTGGAATTTATTTTTGTTTCTGAACAATGTCACTCCTTTTCTTATGACTATTACAACTTCCATTCAAGCGTTCTTGGTCAAAGTGCTTCTCTGTTCAGTCCCAAGATCTGACTCTTTTTACAAAAGTGAAACCTCTACCTGACTTGTGGTATAAAATAATTTTATTTTTCCAACAAATCTGACTGAAATACAAATTCAACAGCAACAATTCCAGCTCTAGCTGCATAAATAATTGTCAGTCTCCTTTCTAAAATAATTAACTTGGATTAAAATAATAACCACAGCACATTTAACAGATAGTTTGAGGTCATTTCAAGTTTTATTGACAATATTACATGTTACACAAACGCAGTAGGGGAATTCTACATTTTCATGTTTTAATAAATTTAAACAGAACAGTGAAAATGTGATATTTGTTTTCTTTTATTACCCAGAGAGTTTTTTCTTGCACGTTTATTTTAAACATCCACACAATTATGAGTAGGCTCAGTTAAATTAAATGTGCTTCCCTGCCTCGTTAGGTAACAGACTCTCAACATGATGAGGAAATGAGCATATCTGACAAGTTGAAGTGATGAGGTCACTGCTGCTGAACAAAGAGCGACATTTTTCTGCCATTTGACAGAACTATATTATACACATGTTATATTAACACTAAATTGGAATGAGTGAACAAGAACAAAGCTGCATTTGCTTACATACTTATGTGCAATATTGTTGTGTCTAACTTTCAATTAGATGTCTATAGATTGCATGTTCCTAAATGAAGCACCACAATCTGCCAACTGGATCATTGCACTCATTATGGGCCATTTTTGTGAGAGTATTAACAGCAAAATAAAGAAGATTAGTGTATCTATATCTATATATATATACTGTATATAATCCAGATGTCAGAGATAATTTATACATTCAAAGCACACATTTTTTGCAAAAAGCCATTACTTTTTGTTTTTGTCTGTTTAGATATTGCGCAGATTCCTGAGTGCAAAAGCACTCCTCAAGAGGAAACATATTTGTACACACTTCTATGAACACTTGGCGCTACGCTGCAGAACTTTGAATCCTTCAGGGACAGGCTTTTTTTTTGTCTTAGCTGTGATATTTGTCTACTTCAACAAATGTGCAAAAGCGTGTGTCCCCTTGAATACTCCAACTGCACACGGCTTGTTCACTCTTGTGGATACTATCAGTGGTGCTCAGCTGAGGCTCCAGGCCTCTCCAGTCCCCACAGCGTAGCGGTGACCAGGGGAGGAAGAGCTTATCTCGGCCCCAGGCTCTTCCCTCGGCCACATGCCTTGGCTTCAGGAGCAGGGAGGCAGATGCCATGCAGGCCCCTGGTGTGGCGTGTTTCTGTGGCCAAACCGTATAGCATATAACGCTTAAGGGACAGGCTTTTGAACCAAACAGTCAGTCATGTCTGTGTGGTTGTGTGTACATGTGTGTGCTTGTGCAGGCCACACAACAGATGGAGGTAAAATCTCTTAGTATGACCAACTCCCATCGTCCCACCTGGACTGAATCAGAGCATTTGGTACTCACATGTGCACACACATTTAGATATACACAAAGCAAAATCAGCTTAACTCCCAGGACAGTAATAACTAGGGCTAAATGATAACCAGGTGTGGAGGTATTGTTGATTTTGCTTCCTCTCAATCTTTATGAAGATAATCAGTGAGATGTAACACTAGATTATGTGGTGATGGAGATGAGAAGGAAGATGATTCCTTAATGAGCAGCAGAGATAATCAGCTGTTCTCAACCATCATCATTCACAAGAAACAGTTTTCTCCAGAACCGGCAAGCACTCTTATGGCAACAAAGAAGAAAACAGGTGTTATGGAATGCACAGCTAAAAAACTGCAAATGAGTTATAAAAAAAGACAAGGTTAACAGCTTTGAACAGCTTCTGTCGTCTCAGCGAATTATACTAAGTGTTCACAAAACATTGGTCTAAATATAAGGCAAATCACAGATTAGCTCGCACAGCGATGGTTCTATAATACGGCAGCAAAGAGCTCAGTCTTTGATTGGCAAGGCTTTGAACCCCACGGCTCAAATTCATTCCTCAGTGGTTAAATATCTGCAAGTGTGTGCGTCTATATTATCCTAACAGTGAATCTTCATACATGAAACAACAACTGTCTTTAGAGAGAATCCTATAGTTTGTGTTCAAATATCTGCTGTATCTATTGTTGTGTCGGGCAAATGTGGGACTGCAGCAGAATAAAAATGATGCCACTGGAGTTCATTTCAGAGTGAGCATTTTCCTCTTGTCTGTTTGAAGGTATAAAAGAGAGAGTGACATTTTGGGTCTCTGAGAAAACGAAATCGTAGAAGCTTCCAACTGCTGAAAACATTTAGTGGCTCGACTTGCTCATGTCCTGTTTCAGCAAAGACTACCATACTCCAATACGGAAGTTTTGCCTTTGATGTTTAATCACACATTCGCATGTCTGGCACTCACACTCACACAAGCACAATACATTTGCTGAAATAACGTGACTGCGGCGTATGACCCATTTTGCAGAGGCAGGGATTGCTTTCGTAACTGTAGAGCGGGAGTGAAAGTGTATGAAACCGTAAATGGTATCTTTGTACAAAAGAATACTGCAGCACAACAAGCTTTTAAATCTTGAAAAGGAAATGGCAGGTTGTTTTTCTAGAGAAAAATGCTGCTGTTGCAGGTCCAGTCATAACGCCGTTAGCCATACCCCCCTAAGGTGATGAGCAAGACAGTCGTGAAAGTATTCACAAAAGACAGGCTAAATGTTATCTTTTGTCAAGGAAAGAAAGTCAAGATTGGTGCATGTGGTGTTTTGTGCAATATATTTCATGTTACTTAAGCGTGGCATCAAGCCTTGAAACCTCTGACCATGTTCCTTAAGCAACTAATAATCATGGTTTCACGGTGTTGGAGGAGCAAAGTGGAGATAATATTTTTGTGTTGAGATAACGCCTTGCCTTTTTCTTGCTGCCTCCCATTAATGCAGTAGACAAATGGAACAGGAGCATCGCCTTGGAGCCATCCAAATGAGGGTGTCTGCTATGAAGTGAAGTGAAGTGAAGTGAAAGAGGAGGTGGAGAAAAAAGAAAAGGAGAGGACAGAGCAAAAGGGGGGCGAGTGCCACAAAAATCAGGGAGAGGCTGCTCGACCCTCGCGGCACATTACGGCAGCAGTCAAGTGAATGTGCAAACAAGGGAAAGCTTTGCGGAATATCGATTTAATGCTGCAGCCTGAGCAAGGGGAAGATGCATGCTTCAGATTACATGTGCTCTATTTCCCACCCATACAGAATCTTGAGTTCTTCTGTTTCCACACTCCAGAGAACCACAGCGAGACAGAGAGAGGATGCTCTTTTATGTGTCGTTACCCTCTGCGAAGTCCAGCTGTGTGAAGAATCAATGTGGAATTAAAAAAAAAGAAGCGCCAGTGAGAGAAAAATATTAGGCCAATTTTAATTCTGTAAATTTCAAAGAGAATGTAAACCAGATCAGTCTTCTGGTTGTTACCTCAATACCTATTTGCTTGAATTCAACTCTTTTAATTAGCTCTGTGTCTCTTAAATAATAAATCAGCTTGGGAACTTGTTAGGATAAAAAATTCATTGTAAAGACCGGAGTGGGTCTTTTCAAGCTAGTGGTAAAGCAGCAGGAAAGGGTTCAAGGGTTTACCCATCAACTCTTTCAAAAGTGAAAGTGAAAAAATCTCATTCACTGTGGGATATTTGTGATGTTCTTTAAAATGCTCTTTTTTTGTTTTTACACATCAAAATGAGTTTTATTTGAACTGTAGAAGATTACAAAGTGGATTGTTAAAGAAAATTCCTTAATGAATCAAATGATATGAGCCTAAAACTGTAACAGGTATTAGCATTCTTATTGTGAAAAGGTTGTGCTGCTTTTAAAGCACTGGAAAAGGAGATGGAAGTTAAAGTGTGGAGTTTGCAGGACTATGTTTCACGAAGACTTATCAGAGGAAAACAAAGGTAAAACAGAACAATGGAACATTTTAGATGATGTTTTCATCAGTGTCTGTCCTGACTGTTACTTACAATTTATTTATTTATTTTTTTGTGAAATCTTTACTTTTTATTATAATGATAAAACATTTCGTCTCAGTTTGTTTTAGTCTTGACATTCATCCTAAACCTGTGACCTGTGGACATGTTTTCTCTCCATCCTCCTATTTATAGGGTTCACATCTCGCTTCTCGTCCATCATGATCGAAAAACAAAGGAACAAAAAAGGATAATATCTTTCAAACATTTTTTTTTACATATGCACCCCCTCCCAACCCCCTGGTGAAAATTATGAACACTAAACCGCACTCACATTCTTGGGCACAGCCTGATGAGGAGGCGCCTCCGCGTCCGTCCTGGGCCAATGGCGCACGGAGTAGTCTTATCATACTTCTACCGAGCTGGCCAATGGCAGCACCTCTCTCCGGCTCACATGACGCCCTTCTGTGCGTTACTCGTCCTCTCAGCGCTCAATCCCGGCGAGTGCAGGCATCACTGAAGATCTGACATCGTCGGAATCAGACGTCCACTGTCCTCCCCGCCACTGACCAGGTGTTATCTTACGCAAACTTTACCTCCCTCCGACGAGGCAGCGCGCTCCGTGTCCCACCGCCGCGTCGCCACTCCAAGACACTTTTTCTGCGCCCAAACGGAGAGACGCAGACGCGAGACAATAACGCCCAGAAGTTACCGAAATGAATTGTAAGTGGCGATATTACATATATATTTTTTCATTCAGTAGCTTCCTCTCTCCTTATTTGCATCCATTTAATTGATGAGTTTATTAATCGTTTTGTTAGTATTAGTTCATTTTGAAATGTATGACTACGTGTGTCACTTTTGCGCCGTGTTCTTTCTGTTCCTTTTGGTTCCGTTTTAAATTAATTTCAAGGATTTGAAAATCATTTCATAATCTTGTTTGACTTTACTTTATGTTTAAGTCATCTGTGATTCGTTTTCCGCTCAGTCCTGTCGACAGTCTTTGTGTGTCTCTGTCTCTGTGAATGTCCTCATTGTGAATGTGTGGCTGTCTCCGCGCAGCGCCATAGAATGAAATATAGATAAAAAGCACACGCTAAACCCGTTGACCCCACTCAGGCAGGCAGGCTGTGCAACCGGTCCACACGGCTCAATGAGGACAATTAAGGGGGGGCGACAGGAGAAATAAATGGAGTACTTGAAGCGCACCAAAACAGGGCTGCTCTTCACTTCAACCTGCCAGGCAGGATGAGGGTGGATATGTAATGTATCATTAAAAAAATATATTTATATCAAAAGCTGGATTTTATTTAAGTTCTTTCTACCTATCCAGTAGATAAAGTTGTTGAGTTTCTAAAATTCATGCAAATATGAGGTCATGTCACTCGGTGAACCTTTTTATTGATTGGAAATTAGGGGGTGCTGGGGGTCAGCGGAGGAGGTAGTGGGAGGGGGTACGAAATGTATGTACATTTGTGTGTCAAAGCAAAAATAGGTGCCCTCTGATTTTTCCATGCCTTCCACACAATCGGAGGAAAAAGAGTGGGGGACCGGGTCCATTTGATGTTTTGAAAGGCTTCAGATGGCTTTAATTAGGACCTATAAAATCTGTCTGCCCTGTTCTCTGAAGCAGCAGTCTGGAGGAAGGAGGGGAACAGTCAAATGGGAGTGGAAAAAAACAAACAAACCGACATAGAAAGTCACTTCAGCAAAAGATTGTCTAATCAAATTTTTATAACCCTCCTCTTTTCTTCTTGTCGCTCCCTCCCTTGACTCCCACCCTCTCTTCCTTGATGCTGGTGGTATGTAGGCAGCACTCTTATTCCCTCTTTGTCTGGTTGCTGTGTTATCTACATTCACCCACCCCATCCTCCCACCACCCTCAGCCTAACTATCGCCTACACTTGGTCGACCCCAGACACCTGAAGGCTAGACATAATGATCAAGAGAAGTTTCAGTCTGTCTGAAGCGCAGCCAGTTGTTTAAGATTTTCATCTTCTCTTCCTTTTTTTTCCCTTCCCTGTTCCCCTCCTGGCCTGGCTTGCCCTGCCCATGTGTCTGTTTCTTTTCCTTGCTTCTCGACCCAATCAAGACACGCTATGTTGTTTGTGAGTTTGTGTCTTTGCATGCATGGTACGAGGGTTGCAGTTTCATTGCTACTGTGCTGCTGTCACTGGATCTCGGATGAGTGCGGGTGACTCACAGTGCTGCATAACACACACACACTCAACCATCAAGAAACATCAAAGACTTCTGTGTTCTTCTGAGTATATGTGTTTGTGCGCATGCACAAGTGAGATTTTAGCCGTGTTGTTCAAGTGAGCATCTACAAGATCATAATTTTTCTGCTGTTATCTTGTGAATCTTTCTAAATTACTTCTACTCTATCACTATTTATTTATGTTTTTCTTCGCACCATCCACCGTAGACTTTGAGCCTCAATGCTCTCCTTGGTTTTTGTTCCTTTTTGTTGGCTAATATTCAGTGTATTTATCTTGTTGAGAAAAAAATATGGTCGATAAGCCCCAGTAGGATATTTTTAATGAATAAAAGGAACATTGTTTAAGTTTAAAAAATAAACATGAAATTGAACTTTTTTATTTTAAATAAGGCTTTGTCCATGATGCACTTAAGCTTTTGATTGTCTTCAACTTGATGATCTTGTAGCATCTGAACTCCTCAAACTGTCATTATGGTATGCAGCTGATGAAAATGTTTGTTTTTTGGCCAAATTCCTCCTTTAACATAATTTTTCCATATTAAAATCACATTGTTTTTTCAATGTGTGTTGATCATGGATTACATCACAATCCCTCTACTGTGATAGCTCGATGCTAAGCTAGCTTGTCTGATAGNAAAATGGCCGGTTGGAGTCTTTTGTTAGACGTTTTGCTGTTTCAAATTGAATATGGTGATATTTTGATTTGCTTCCAGTTGTTTTTCTCAACTGTGTCCATTTTTGACAAACTTGTTTGTTCGAGGATTATCCCCTAACAGCTGGAAGGGCTCCTGCTGCGCATCAACAACAAAGTAATCTTCTCAAATAGGATGTTTTGATGACCGAGTGGTGGTAAAATCTGCACAGGGGCTTCAGTCGAAATCCTCCCTCTTGTTTGTATTTGGACTCTTTTGCGTCATGGCATCGGGACATTTGAGGTTGTCTCCTCTGCCATCACCCTTTGAAGGGGAAGTAATAAAAAGCTCAATGGGTGCAACAAGCTGTTCCTCCCTCTTAGACTTTGAGGCTCTTTACCTGGAGATGAATAGGAGGCCCCTCCATATCGAAGGAGGAGAACATTTTATTGAAGGCTGAAGATGTGGGGGATGCGTTATAGCTTATAGACACTTGGTGCGAAGTAGTCTAGATGTGTCATTTTCAAAAAAACTGCCTTCTACTGACTTAAACTGACCTGTCTTTTGCTCACACATTTTGTTTTTTTTTGCACTATATAAAAACAAATAGATGTCTTAAGATTTAGCTTACGGGGTGTTTTGAAAACATTAACAAATTATGTAGTTAATTCCTGCCTGAAGTAAAAATTGTCCTTTTAGCTTGATAACACAAAATCCATGTTAATAACGTTGAACAATCACAGAGTCTCAGATTAGGATTTTAGTACCAGATTCATGCGTGGAGGAGTGAAGTCATGGTCAGGAATGTAAATGGTGGAGTCATTCAATTACAGCCATGCCCTTTCCTAGGAAAAGTCCCCAGCCGTGAAGAGGTTAATTGTTTTCAAATCTTCATCTGAGGGTAGAAAATAGGGGAACCGTAGGGATAATTGAGCCGATGATAGTTGAGTGGGTTATGGATTACTGTGCCTTTCCAAAGCAGAAAAGAAAAGGAGGTAACCAGGAGAGGAAAGAGAGAAGGGAATAGGAAGGAAGGGGCGTGAAAGGCTTGCTTGTGCGAAGCAGCCGCGGGGGCCGTCTGGTCTCCTTAGGAAGAGGGAGAACTCCATTCCTGTTTAGCCCACGAGGTGACCCTTGGCCCCTCGCTTGCTCCTCCCTGCTCCAGGTGCAAGCTCTCACTGCTGGCAGCTCGCACATACACACTCACAACAAGCCAATTTTTCACACACTCTGCACGCACCAGGGGAAACGCCACATGAAAATGCAGATCCTTTTCACATTTTTACCCCCCCCCCCACCCCCTGCTTCGTTTTCTTCATGCCATTCCACTGTCTGGGGTTAAATACCCCAGCTTGTATGTCAGGATTGGGTTGGAGCTGCGATATTGTTTTTTCCTAGATGTTTTTGAAGCACGAAGATGGATAACTGTCTTTTAAAAGGGAGTAAATGGGATTTTTACATGGTGTAATAATCACAGAAGTGTTAATCAGAGGGATGTCACGTATAATTACTACAGCTTTTGATTTCGCCATGGAAACCCACCTCAGGCCATTAGCAAAAGTTTCCTGATGTTATTAATGGGTGTTAATAAAATTCAAGAAACCCCAAATTGAATGAGCCCTTTGCATGGCCCACTGGTTAAAGCACTGTAAGGTTAATGAACCAATTTACATACTTTCTGCTGCCATCTGGGCGGAGTGACGAGGCAGATGCTCCCTACTCTGCACTGCTGCGCGGTGTTGTTCAACATGGAGGAATGTGTCAAGTCCTCAGAGGTCGATGAGCACGTTTAACGTTAAGCTTCTGGCCAGAAACATTTTAGAATGAGCTGAAAATCAATGCTGCTGAGAAGGGAAACTCTGACCCGACTTCTTTTGTTGAACATGTTTGATTTGATTTAACCTTATTTTTTTTTTTTTGTAAATGAATAAATGAGAACAATTCAACGTAGAAATGAATCCCTACGTGTGGTTTATACCCTGACTGGGGAAGCCTCAGGCAATGACAGAGTTTGACAGAGGCAATCCAGGGAAAAAGAAACAAAATCGAAGCTTGAAAGTGGTAGAAGGAGTTAGTATCTGTCCATCTCTTTGCCATCCTCATCTGGATGATCACATTACAAATAAAGCATTGTGGAAGCAAGGGAACAAAATGAGGTCTGTCGGCAATCAATAAAGCAGTGTGAAAAAGCAGAGGGATATGCTTTAAAAAAAAAAATCAAAGGCTCTAGCTGGCATGACCATCACCATCTTCTCTCGTTTGTTGGAATCAGATAAGAGGAATGTGGCTTTGCAGTAAAGGATGTTCAGCCTTGGGGCGGCTGGACTTCATGGATTTTTCTTTAACTAACATCAGTTTTTTTATTGTGCATAAGAGCGGCTTTGGGTTTAGATGAGTAAAATGAGGCACGTTCAATTATTTCACGTGTGTGTATCGATAGAAATACTGAGCTATGTTTCTAAACACTAGGTTGTCCCTCTAAAATGATGGCTTTGACCTCACCCAGTCCCTTGCACAATTTAATACAAATAAAATCACTCAGGGTTTGTGTTGACAACATGTCAGAGCTGGTGCAAATGTTTGTCTCAGATTAGCTCTTTGTGCCACGAGGAGAGAGGAAAAGAGTGAAGGAATTGGAGGGGTGGGGGTGGGGACAATACAGCTACAATACCAGTTGAAAGGAATCGTTTGCACAATTTTTTTGAAAGCAGTCTTTGTCCAGTTGGATGGTTCTATCAAAGCCCTATATGGAACGTGGATTTTAGACGTGGTGAGCTACAAAGCCAATGATATGTTGGGTTAGAGTCATTTCTCAGCTGAATACTCTCCAGGTAAATGCAGATAATGTGTTCTCAAGTTTCTTTTAAAGTCCCCCCCCCCCTTTTTTTTTTTACCTGATAGTTGTGACACAAGCGCTGCCAGAGCTTCTGTTCTCAGAGCTTAGCTTGTAAAGCACTTGCTAAGGAAAGATGAAAAGACATCATGGCTACACTTTATGCCTGTAAATTTATCCCTGGAAAAGTGGCACAGAGAAGCATCGAGTTTCTTGTTTTTCTTAAAGGATTAACAGAGATTTTCCCTTTTTTATTTTAATCCACTCACTCTTCCTTTAAACCCTTCCAGTTTCTCACTTTTTAAAAACTTTTAACACAAAAAGGGAAACTTATTTGAGCAAAGTAAGAGAGCCGCAGACAATTAGACAATGTTAATTCATAGATTATAATCTGTTGCTTGCTCGAAGTTCAGATAAAAGATTTGCTTCTGTACATGTCTGTTATCTTAAGTTTCAGAACCCCCTACAGTTTTTCCTGGTGACTCACTTCTTTCCGAGCCATTTATGCTTGAAAACTTCCTAAAGATGAACTGCATATTTTCTGAGTTTTATTGTCAATGAGGGACCATTGGGCATAATGAAGTTCTGTTTCCCAGCATGAGTTTGGGAGGCTCATGATTACAAATGCTCCTCTCATTGTCTCCCATCATCTCCTCCCTAATTGAAGACAATATAACGAGACAATGGGGCCTCGCTCATCATTCTGCCTCAGTGGTACTCTCTATGGAACGTGCCAGTCTGTTAAAAGTGGGGTAGCGATGGTGGGTGGGATTAGATACGTGTGGATACTTGAACGTGCTCAAGCTTGTTTAATTTGGACCAAGAAGATGGACAATTAAACTACATCTCCCAGGGGGGCTGTTCATTTTTGGTCAGCTTCTCCACTCCGTGGCTGTCTGCCCTTGTAAACACTCTTGGATCTGTCTGGGACATGCCTGAGGGGGCGGGGTGGGGTGTGTAGGCGGGAAGGTCTGCCTCTGGAGGGCTTGTCTCAGACGATTAGGACAGCTGAGTGAAGAGGGTCCCTCTGTGCCTGGCCCCCTTCACCTCCTTAATATGCTCTGAATAAGTCCACCTCCACCCCGAGTTTGTTGAGGGTTTTGGCGGGAGGTGCTTGGGCGTGGGTGTGTGTGGTTGGTGGTGGGGGGATTATGTCTGGCTACGGTTTAGAAGTGTTTGTCATCTGCCCTCTTGAGGCCTACATCACCTCCTTTGTCTGAATGTCAAACCACCCGTTTCAAATCACACAATGTGCCTGTCCAATCAGAGCATCTCGGGTTTAAGACAGAATTTTACAGGTTGTTTTTTTCCCTATAGGCTAACAAAATATATATTTTATGTAATGTATAAATGTAGAGGTAAGAAGAAAAAAAAAGTGCCAAATTCCAATATTTATGAACATTTGTTTAAAAATGTTTCAGTAAATTAAACAATTTTAAAAGTACATTTTGAAAACCTGATCACATAAAAACATATTTATTAATGTCACTAATCTTTTTATTCCATTAAATAAACATATTGTTATAGGCATATATGTAAATGAGTTGTTTTGTACATGTAAAGTTGTGCAAGGAAACTTCCAGTATATGATTATGAGGGGTGGTCTGATGAGTAAACAAAGGGCTTCGGAATGAGTCACCATGAAGTCAACAAACACGATGCATTTTATTTATGTTCAACAGCTATAAAAAACATCTAAAGTAACTGATTTCCAGCAAATACATTAACACTGTGAGAAATTCATCAAAATCTTTATTTCTTTTATTTTTTTTACTATTTAAAAGATGGATCAGTTTGAGAGTTCTGACTTACTCTTTTATAAACCCAAACACTATTTCTAATCAAAACATATTGAAGAAGCTGAACTATTTAGTACTAGAAAATACAGAATCCTTAATGTGTAATATAAAATTGATTTTAAATCAAGGGTTAACACACATTTTTAAAGCAGTTTATAAACAGTAGTTCCTGTGCCCTGTACTGTGGAGCATCAAGCACTGGTAAGTTCCCCAATATCACTAACACATCATTAAAAAGCATGAGTAAATCTACCCATTACACCATTATCCTTTTAAAATAGCATTACTATTCTGCAAATGCCATCTGCTCTTGAGACTCTTTTTATTTAACTTTTTCTGATGCAATTTTAAAAACTTTTCTTTAAATGATCAGCACAGTCCAGTGAGTGGGATTATTTTAAATAAGTGAATATTCTGTGATTCAGCCTCTGTTACGTTCCGTGAAAGTGTTAACCTTTTACTTTAATTGGTATTTTAAATATTTTGAAATACGGCTGTTGAAATAGAACATACAGACATTTTTGTGGTGAGTTTAACATGTTTTGCCTACCAATGCACGCTGTCTTGTAGTTGTTATTAAACAGCAAAGAAATATCTTTCATGTTTAGTTTTTAATAATTGTTCCAGATTCAAAAAGATTTAGATGGAACAAACACTGGAGTGATCAGCTTCAGTTTTAGGCTCCATATTCCATAAGCAAATATGTAATGAATAAGATGTTAAATGAAAGTCAAAGAAAGACAGAATTAAAGTCTCACTGTTACATGCTGTTTTGGTTTATTTATGGATCTTGATTGGTTGAGACTTGGATTGTTGACATATTCAGTATCTAATCTGGAGCAGATTAAGCTTTCAGTAACAGTAAAACTAAACCAGTACAACGATACTCAAAATCCTAGACTGAACCTATAAGTTACCTTGTTAAGCCACTAACCTTGCATACAAAGTATGGGTGGACATTCATATGTCCACCAGGTGTCTGTATGGTTTCCCACAATGCATCACTATATGAGAGATTCATTCATCACAGCATAATAGCTAACAGAGAAAGCTGAGTCCTGCTCAAACATCACACTTTATATTGAACACATACACACAGAGTGACTGTGCTGTACACTGAGTAGGCAAATTATCCCAATGACTGATAACATTCAGCCAGATTTCTGTTCTTCACGTCACTCAGTTGAAACACCAGGAAATTCGACACATTCCCAAAATAAAGAAAATGCATTTCAGGGCTTCTACATGATGGTTCAGTCTACACGGTTTTTATAGAATACCTTAATGACTGCTACAATTTATGAAATTAAATCATTCACAGGGCTTTACATCCTTTTTTAAAATAAAGGATGAAATTCTGCAGAGCTTCTGATATTTTTAAGCAGCTTCCTAGCACTCTTTTAAATAACATGTAGCTGTCAAACAGTTTTTTTTTTTTGTGATTTTAGTCCTCTTTTTTTTTGTGGAAAGGAAATAATACATAAAATATAAAAAACAATCACATAAGTGGAAACACAAACTGGCTTTTTCTCTTAAAACTAGTACAATTAAAGATAGCATCCCCTCCATTTAATTCATTTTAGTAATAATTTTTTAAAAAAACCCTCTGTTTTGGACTTTATTCTGGCATGAGGACACGTTCTTCCATGTCAGTGAAACTAGCCATTTGTTCAAACTCACAAAGAGACCGACAATGATGTATCGCACACTCTTGTTAAAATTTATACAGCTTTTTATAAGGCTTGTAAAAGGGCTGGTGAATTGTTCCCAAACCGTCACAGTATAGACACCTTGACTGCATGCATTTGTAAGGGAACTGTGCAGTGCAAAGTCTGAGGAAAATTTACATAATGAAATTTTACAACTGTGAAATTCAGCCCACGTTAGTTGGTTCTCAAGCATATATCAGATACAGGAATAATACGCTGTACCTGTGAGTGTGTGATTGACCCGGTGGCTTTGAATGTGACACCATTTTGTTGTTGTTTTTCTGTCTGTCAAGTGCAGAGATGGACCTTCTGAACCTTGCAGATCAAAAGATACACCAGGATTCCTAATAACACCAAACAATTCGTTTTCATCACAATATTTACCCATGAATCTCTAAATTTTTCAATCAATTAAAAAAAAAAAAGTCTTTTGTGAATATTGAGGTTTATTTAGGCAGTTTTTAACTTGGTTTTATTTTACTTTGAGGTGCAGCATATTAAACCTTTGTTCTCAAAGATTTCCCAGCAAGCCCTTAAGGCTCTTTTTTCTTAAATTAACTCAGGTTTTAAAAGATCCTAAAATGGCACACGTTAACTGTTTGGGTGCATTTGAGAGCCAGTAATTTGTGTGCGTGTGAACTTGAAATTGAGGGTGAGGCCGAATAAAAGATGCTCATTGTTCCTCTAAACGCTTGTATCATGTTAAAGAAAAGGAACAATAGTTGTATCATTCAGAAGATCTCATATTCAGCATGATTTTAGTTTAATGTTAACCAATTTTGAAATTTTAAATTAACCTAATTGACTTTTCAAACAGGCAGGTAATTATGAAACTTAGTAGAACTTTTAAAAGTCAAAACCCTAATGCTCGTCATTTTGTGAAGACTCTGAAAGCTGTTGGAGATCAGAGTTAATACAGTAGCAAACATCAGTCTTTTCAAGTCATCAAATGGAGTATGACTTTTTTTCTTGCAGTACAAGAAGGCAAATACAATGCAGATGATCTGTGTGGGCAGGAAGCCTTGAAGGTTTGCATCATGTCTGCCACGTTCTACCCAAGGGCATTCTCGTCTCTGTACACTCACAAACACATAAACACAGTTGGGAACACGAGCTCTCGTTCTCCGTCACAGCGCAGCAGGAGTCTGTCTTCATCTCTCATATTGATTAATGAAGCAGACTCAGCAGGTGTCACATGGAGACAAGAGTCTGGATCACGGCGATGGATCTGCGTCCCTGCTACAGTCATGCCACGCAATCAACACACATTCTTATGCACCCTTTCACTGTCTTTGTCACGTCGTCTCTGTCTGGCACACACAGACATGACACACAAGTGTACGTGAATCCCGAGAGAGCCGACTTGCACCTCGTCACAGCCCACAGATGCATGATATCTTGTTTTCTAAAGCTCAGGGTGAATTAGCGTAGCTTGAATCTGTGCGCACCTAAGCTAGAAAGGCGCTTTAGAACAAACAAAATGTTTGCAGATTAGTTGGAGTTAATGATCCGATTGCCTCTGAAGTGCCACAGCGTTGTGTGTGTTTTGGCTAAAAGGTGCTGCTCTACCGCACTGCCTCCCTCACTACCAAATGAGACATTCCCCAAACACCATTACAAGAGGCGTATTTATACTATTAGAGAGCTGGGTTTGCATTGGTACCAGAAGGAATCGGCTAAAATTATGTCCTGAGTAACCTCAGTGGGCAGACCCACTGTTTTCATTGCATAAATGAGAAATTATACCTTGTGTACTTAAAGGCTATTTTTACAAATTCTCCCACTGGAATATCCCTCCATATTATTTTTTTTTTAACCGTGAAAGCCAGTGAACAGAACTATTTTTCTAAGAGCGGTAATAAAAATTCAAGTTCTTTTTCTGTCTTTCCATCTTTATAAAATTCTCTTTTCCTGTTCTCTGTAAATGACTTTCTGCGACGCTGAAATCTGTGGGTTCACTGAGGGTGTGGTCACTCAACCCCCCACCTCCTTCAAATGCTTTTTGGGAACTTCCAGTCATATATGGCTGAATGGACACAAAAGTACCCAAAATAAAAGAATTTGGAGATTGACACAAAAATCAACTGTGTGATATAGGCTTTTTTGGTTTTTTTACCTTTTTCCATTAGCATTTTTCCACCTTCGTTCAAGCATCTTTGTTTATTCCGGCGTTCCTGTTGAGGCATGCCTTCGTCCCCACCAACCAGCATTACTCAGGGCGGGGTGAGGGGGCAAGTAGGGAGAGGAGGGGCAAGAGGGCGGACAAAGAAGCACTGTTGCTGCCTTGTTCGAGGGTCGACACCAGACTGGAGGGGCGCGGTTGGAGGGGTACAGACGACCGAGGAGGTTCATCATTAAGAAAAGAGATTGGAATGAATGGGAGGGCAGCAGGGGTGTCTTTCCTATTCACAGTAATAAAGAGGACAAGCAGTGCCAGTCATTTTTTCACACACGCAGCTGGCACACACTTATAAAATGCTGCAGTTGGAGCAAGTGTGTGTATGAGCGATCGAGCAAGCGAGTGAGTGAGTGATAGGGGAGGGACTGGGCTGGTGCATTGTTTTCTGGCCATTGTGCATTATTTGCTTAACCCTCGTGCTTTATCTGTGCAGCTGTACGCTACAAATGAGATGGCGAAAAAGAGTGTTTGTGTGTTCAATGGCGGCTGTCACAGCTGTTAGCAATTTCATCAGTGCACTGTAAGACACCCCCCCCCCCACGCACACTCAAAGAACAAACCGTGTCAATTATTTCAGAGCAGTTACAGCCATGATACAATTACCCAAACGGTGCATGTCAACATAGTTTATGTAAATAAAAGACAGAAAAGGAACAGTAACAAGCCAACAGGTATGCTAACCAAAACTAACCCCTAAACAGTCAGACAATTCCTTCATATTTATTATTTATTATTGTTCTGGATGATCAGTCAGTGTTTTCGAACACTAACTGCTTTTTTGGTTTTCCTGTAAGTCATTATGTTCTTCCTAGCAAATAAAATGCTGGCAGTTGTCAGTCAGGATATTCCAGTTTTTCTTTAAAATGTTTATACAGCAGTTGGGATGAAAGTGGATTTCAAACTTACATTAATTGTATTGAAACGGGATTGTTGTACCTCCATTTTTACTTTTTTTCATGTCTTTTGATGATATATAGATTTTAATTTATACTATGAGTTTAGATTCCTCTGTTTAACTGAACGACATTCTCACTGCCTTGTTTCCATCGTTTGTCTTTTTTTTCTGTGCATCAGATCATTAAAAGGAGGCAACCTAAGTGGATGAAGCAGATGAGAATTGTAGTGTTAACCAAAAAAAGCTAAGAGGAAGCAGGACCCGACCAACCTCCAGGCTGAGTACAACAACTAAAGAACCGAAGGTGAGCGCTCAATTTGCTGCTACTCTTTCAATATGTCTCTGTTACCTGAAACAGCTGTGCTGCAAGGGTAGGTTTGATTTCTGCATGGATGCATGTTTTTAAAGGTTTTACGTAGTGTTTGTTTTGTGTGTTGAAGTGTGTGTCCCTCGTGTTGCACCAAAGCTACCGGGTGTGAACTTATCTGAGTCAACATACTGTCTGAGTCAACATCCATCCATCCATCCATTTTCTATACCCGTTTGTTCCTGTGCAGGGTTGGAGGGAGGGGACTGGGGCCTGTTTCTAGGAGTTATTGGTGAGAGGCGGGGGTACATTCTGGACAAGTTACCAGTCCATCACAAAGCCACAGAGAGACAAAAATATTTCTTACACACCTACCTGGGGCAAATTTAGAGTTGCTCATTAACCTGTCATGCATGATTTTGGTCTGTGGGAGGAAACCAAAATCCCTAGAGAAAACCCACGCACGCACAGGGTTTAACATGCAAACGTCATACAGAAAGGTACTGGCACATTTTGATGCCAGTCTGAGTCAACATCTCCATCCTCACCCCTCTATTGTGTATCTCTGTTTTTTTCCTGTGTTTCATTCAGTGTTTCTGATGAGCAACATGCCAGTAATTCTCATATTGATGTTTTTTGGTGCAGTGTCTCTGTTTGTTTGTCCTACATGAGCAAAACTGTAAAAAAAAAAAAAAACATCAAAATTTCCTGAAAATTTAGAATTTTTTTTTAGTACAGACCCAAAAAAAAAGACGTTAGAGGATGCGCTTTCTCCAAGCGCAATTATCATTTAAATACACTGGAAAATATTCTTTCTGACTCTGCCGATAGTGACACAATACAAAATAAAGACATAACCATTCAGATAAACCAACCTGAAAATGAACAATTCTCCCTTCTAATCCAGTATAACCACTTCCCATGGAGTGTTTGAGCAGAGTTAAAGCTGCAGGCAGGCAGTAAAGATGGAGACATGGACTCATTTGCATAGATCCGCGCATTCCAAATGAGCCAAAGGTGGTGAAGTACATAAGCTGTTTTAAGTCATGAGAGGATTATTTTCAGGGAGGGGCGAAAAAAAAGTAAAGATAAAAAATTTTGAAGTACAGAAATGAGGTTTAAGTGCTTTAATCAATGCAAGCAGATAAACTTTAAATCCAAGTAGACAGAAAATGTAAGAAAATTACAAAGTCCTTCCAACCTGAAGTAGACTAACTATCCACACAAAGGCCTAATTGTATAAATAGGGAGAAAATATCAGTTTTAATGTTATGGATCCTTATTTCTTATAACTGAAACTCCACCTGTGTGATCACAAAGAATGGGGAGACTTTTTTAACATCCATTAGAATAAAAAGCCTAATGCTTGCGGTATGTAGTGAAGGAAAAATAAAACCATTATGTTGGAAAACAACTTACCCAAAAGGCAAAACACAGGAATGTAAACTAGCACAGGAGCCACCTTATTGTCTTAACTGTGTTTCCGCCGTTCCCAAAGCGAGCAGCCTTTCGGTGAGTAATCTTCTCACACTCTGTGTGACGCTGAAAGCAGCAGTAAATCATTTTCTTCCGTGCAGGCTTCAACAGAACGGCCACCAACATACACAAGCGGTGGGATAAAACAGAGAGACAAAAGGAAAAAGAAAATATTGTTTCTCTCAGTGATAGTTATCCTCCCTTCTGAAGGAACAGTCCTTCACCTCAACCTTCCACCTAGAGGTTATGATGACAGGGCTGTGACTTCAAATCTTTTATTGGTTCCTGTCTAGAGTTTTTATTTTTTCACAGAAAATCCTTCAATTCTTTTTTTTTTTTTTTCTATTTTCCCTAAAAATATAAATCATGCTATATTTCTATTACTATTGTGGATTATTAATTAAAGCATAATTTCCATTTGGTCTTATGTGCTGCCTCTAATACACCCATTCAATGAAAATGTCTTTTGTTTTCAGCTCTTAGTGTTACATCATTCAGCCCGATGTACAGAACTTTCAGTATGACTTGCAGCTTACACTCTTGTTCTGCAGAAGACAGACAGGGAACTCAGTTCAGTGTATTTCACTTCATTTCATTTCAGGTTAACTTGTTTCATATCAAGCCAGTACAGCAGCACTCGTTTCTCTCTTCTGGCTCCTCACGTCTTACACTCACCGTTTTCTCAGTGTTGCTTGAACAGACTCTCAGTTGATTTAGGTTCCCTTTTTTCTGCCTATTTTTCTTTGTTTTCTCCTTATGTGAACAAATCAAACAAAATCTGTCCTTATTTATCATCATATTATATCACTGTCATTATCAGTTCTGTGACAGGAAAATGATGTTACATAAACAGAAATAACATTACACCGAATTTTAAAAAGAAAGCTAAATATAAAGGTTCTTTTTTTGGGGAAGGGGTCTCTCCAAATCATACCAGCTAAAAATGTGTTTTTATCATTATGTTGACGGTTGTTCTGTGCATCAGCCATCTTGGATTAGCTGATCCATAAATCGTGCAGCATCCCATTGTTTTTAAGGTTTTGTCAATGCAGGAGATGTCGTTAGAGGAAAAGAAGCACCGAGGTGGAGCGTGTCAGAAAATATCAAGACATGCTACGGCTCTTTCCTCTTCCCCTTTTTTCCCCTCTCCAGTGTGTCTCTCCATGGAAGGAGATCTTTCAGGAGCAGCCAAGTCTATCTAAGCTGGCTTTTAAAGATGCAGGACTCAAACTGCGGCCCCATCTTTTTTTTTTTTTTTTTTCGGTGTGTATTTTGCATGGACAGAGCTGAGGTTGCAAGGCTCAAGCCACAGTGTGTCACAACAAGGTTTCATTTTACAAATATACACATACGGGAAAATGACAGGCAGATGAGTCACTTGTGTTGTCATATCGATTCACTGCTGGACTTGGGGACAGACCAAGCAATTGACAGTTTCATGCTTATGCAGAATAACCAGCAAAGGGTGCACACAATGGTCTGTGATAGTTTAAGCGAAAACATTCTCAGGAGGGAAAAAAAAAAACCATGAAAATCTAAAGGACATGTGGTGAAAATGCTAACCTTTGTGTTCTCACAAAGAACAAAGCCTTTCATTGAGTCTGAAGCTGCAGTTTGAAAATTGAGGTGTAAAGTGGAAGATTGACTGGGAGAAGAAGGCTGAGATGGAACAAAACCTAAATAAAACAAGACAAATGGACAATAATTTACAGGGCTTCAAAAACTATCCAAGAGCAATATTTGTGAGTGAGAGAGCTAAAACAAGAAGAGTACTTGTAAAATGAGATGTGGGTGAGGGTCAGTATAGTTGCGTCTCTAAAGTCTTTATAAGATCATAAAAATAATGCACTTCCTGGTCTCTCACTAATTGCTGTGAGGAATGGGATGGGGGAGTCTCAACTCTATCTGCCTACTAAATGAAGCCTCCAAGTCTTCACTGCTTGGCCTTTGGAAGAGGTTCTCATTTAAAAAGCAGTGCTAATAAAATAGACATGGAAGAACATTATATTTAAATATTTAAATTTAGAAACACTTTGGAGAAAAATGAGGGTGGGAAAGAGATTGACTGATTTCCATATACAAAAAGCGGTGTAAGATGTAAAACCAAAAAGTAGCACTTTTTTCTCTTTTTTTTTTTTTTTTAAGCTCATTCAAAATAAGTCTGTGCATGGAAATAAAGATGGAGAGAGAATTTAGCAACTCAGCAGGAAAAGATTTTAAAATTGGCTCTGTTTCCCCAAGGTGGTGAATGTCGAACTTCTAAAAACGTAAGCGTAACGATTGACGTTGGAAAAGAAACTATTCAAGCATCCAAGAAAGCCCCAACATGTAACCCACGAGGCTTTTTTTTTCTTGTAACTGGCTGAAGTTGAGTGAAATGTCATTTTAAACTGCCGTTTATACGTACTCATAGAGAAATCAATATATTTGTTTTGAGGAGAGGCAATATCAATTAAAAATACAGAGTTTTTAGTCAGGATAAATTATAAAACAGTTTCAAAATGTAAAAATAATGCCATACATAATATATTAAATGTAGCCACATGCTAAACAGAATGAAATTCTAAAAGTATTAAAGAATTTAAAGTTAGGTCCAAATCTTGTTGTACTACTTCTTCATTCTCTCCATTTCTTGAATGAGTGACAGTTTGGAGCATCATGATGTTGTTGAGCAAAATGTAAATTCTGCTCTTAATCTCCACCTTTTGTTTGTGACTTACGAGGTTTTGAGCTGTGGGTTTTACTTTTTTATTTAGCTGATGAGTGTACAAGTCTGGTGTGTTTTTTATTGTGATGCACCCAACCAGACTACATGAGCCATATAACAGTTGCCTTTTTTTGTATGGGGGTTTTATCGTTGGGTGAACAAATGAAAGAGGAGTCAAAGGCAGCTCCCTAAGCTTTTCATAATGCGTCCCGAGAGGAGACAAAGGCCTGCATTCACTGTTGGGTGTCGATAAGACCTATCATTAGTCTGCCATAGGAGGTATTACTGACACACACAAACACACTCACACATACGGAGTGCAGTAGGTACTTATTCCTGCACTCATTCTATTTTTCCACACATAAATATTGCTGCACATGCCAGAAGTGAAAGAGGCGGCCAGGCTTGACTCGAATCAAATAAAAGAGTGGACCCCTTGCTGTTTTCCCATCATGGCAGAATTCAGTCAGCCTCACAGACAAGGGACATCCATGCACATCTATACATTGTCTGTGCAATTCATTTGGGCTCGTTCATGTATGGCACCTTTGAACATCTTTAAACAGCAATTGGTAAAGAATGTGACGTTCCCTAAAATTAAAGTACGAGTCTAAATGTTTGTTTATGAAGCTTTATAGAAGTAAACTCTAAATAATCTAAGAGAAATAAGAACTATAGCTTAATTTCATTTACCGGCTCAATATATTTTGCTTGTAATTACCAGTCTATAAAAACACTATGTGTTTATGATGTTAACTGGATGTATCAGAAGGGAAAAGGGTTTAATGAATGGAAGGAAAGGAAAAAAAGCATTAAACTACACAACCTAAATAAAATTGAGCTAATTTTAAGCAATAAAGTGATTACAAAGAATGTTTTAAAACTAAAAAATATTTTAAAAAGATGTAGTAAATCTAATAAAGTCATTTTCTGTGGTTAAAAACGCCTAAAAAATGAACAAAACGTATTCTAACTTTTTAGCTAAAAACTATATTGTTTAATTTTTTTTTGTGTTCAAATAGCAGCAAATTTGTCACATTGTATGGCATTGGAAAGTAAAGCCACTGAGCAGATTGATGAATTAACCAAATGGCTAAAAGCAGCTAAGAGACGGATGGAAACAGACTGTTTATCTTGATGATGGAACACCTTGTTTACAGTAATAATTCCAGTGTCTCAGAATTAATGGACTATTGACTTATTGATGATTGATTACAATGTGTATTACATTTACTTAACAAGACAGAAGTAAAATTCAGCAAAGATGACTTGTTGTTTTTTCATTCACTTTTTCTTGTGTGTTGAGTCGGGATGGGGAGAAGACGGTACTGCTGTCTAGATTCTAAGTAGATGATGGACCGTAGCTCGGATTCCCATTCGCTCTCATTATCTTGGCCCCCTGAGAATATATGAGGTTACTTACCTTCCGTTGTTCCCTGTCTAACACAAAGTGTTGGATCAGGGTCATTAGCCTCAGTACTCGAACAAACGACTTTAGATACCATCTCAAAGAAACTACAGCTAAAGCAGATTAACCCCTTGATTTTTGTAGGATAACGCATTAAACACGTTATGAAGGAACTTGTAGAAAGAGAGATTATCATTTTTATTTATCTGGAAAGTTGGGTTTGGAAATAAAAACAAAATTTTGAAGGAAATTTTGACTGTCTTCTCGATTTTGAGCCTTGGAATCTCATTGCATCTCGGCTAAACATCACAGCTGTTTGCTTGAAAACAAAAATCCCACAGAGGGAGAAGTGGGCAGCAGATCAAAGCTCAAGAAGGATTTGTTTGGCAGATAGTCATTGCTTAGACTCTATCTCTCATTTTTGTTTTCACAAGCTTCTATGTGTCTGTGCACACCAACTGGATCCCCCCTTGCATTCACAACTTTAGAATTAGGGATCATGAAAGGGAATGGAGCCGTCACAACAACCTCCTCTTCAGACCAGTTGATAATGTACATGTGTGGGCCCACATCTAGGCTGCCATGTCTTTCCCCCTGTTTATGAAGTTCTAAGCCTTGTGCAGGTGTTTATTGTACTTGGATTTTATTCAGTTTCTTTAAATTTATTAAAAATAAACCCACATTAAATTCTGCAAAAAGATGAGATATGCAAAGCAATGGCTAGTATCAACTTCTCAAAGCCCTTATATCATGATTGAGAACTCTGATCTTAATTAAAAGTTCTTTCCAAAAAGCTGTGTCATGAGGTTTGTGGCCTATTAGTTGGGGGCTGGCTCAGATTTTTGTTTTGAGCAGAAAGTCCCGCCCAGAGGATGGATATAATTAGGAATAGTGCATTTCTTTGAGGAGGGTTTTCAGGTAGCTTCTCTGGGTGGTCTAGCTCTACATGTCTGTGTTAGTTTTATTACAAACAGACACAATATGGCAAAAGCATGCTGACAAAGCACAAAGATTAGGACATATACATGTATATATATATTGGCACTGTAGAGCTGATCAAAGCAGTTGGTTGACATACGTGACATTCATAGATGGACACTTTAACGTGAGACCTTTGCTTTACTGAGAACAACTCTGAATCTGCACCTACTGCATTTCATCACATTGCTAAATTTAGCATTCACACAAGCCTGTATTTAGGCATTTCAGCTGAAGCCAAATGATCCAAAAGAGGGCTGCATTTTTGTACGAAAAGTTACCATAAAAACCATAAATGCGTCTTTAGTCTTTGAAATGTATTTATGTCCTTTAAGCACTCTCATATAGCCCAAATGGGTCAGAGCGGCACATATTGTACGTGTCAGCTGTGGGTGGCCTCTGGAAGCACAATTCTAGATCTTTGTATGTTGTTGTCCACTCACTGAACCACGCTGGACCACAAGAAATTAAAGACACACAACTGTTACCTGGAAGGATTTTTATATCTTTGACAAGTCTCATCAATCTTCACCACTAAAAAGGAGCTTTTTTCCTGACAGACTGACAAAAGAATGATTCAGTCTTAGATATCGGTCTAAAACGTATTTACAGTTTACAACAAGAAGTCCTGACCAATGTTGTTTTCTCACTAAGAAACACTTCCTGTTCTGTAAAACTCTTAAATATCTTTTCATTCAGTTTTTCCCTTAATATAAGATGTTTTTTTGTTTAGTTTTTTATCCAGGGAGAACACTGTTGCATCTAATTTGAAAAGCATGTGGGTGGTCTGATTTTATTTTATTTTTAATATAACAGTGAATCCATACATTGGTGAATATACTGGGGCTTTGATCTGGCAGTTACCTACAGTACCTTGTTTTCAACAAGTCTTGGTAGTTTTATTGAAGTATCTGGAGATAAGGGTAGGATGGAGAGAAAATGAAAAGAAGAGAAATGGACAGATGGACAAGAAATGCTTCAGAAAGTTAGGAGAAAATGTCAGCATAGCATAAAAAGAGCAGTAACTGAACAATGTCGGCTTACCCAACAGAAATGATACATTTCAAATGAAAAATGGATGTATAGATGGCAGCAATACAACAGAGGTTGGATTTTTACAAGAAGAAATGAGGCAGGAAGTTCTTAGTCGGCACGAAAGCTTTAATTTCTCCTCCGACTGAAGCAAGCAGCTTTCCTGTGCTTTCTCTGTATTTAACATCAAAGTGAAGTATGAACAATTGAGGCAATTTTTCTTACGGTCAAGGTTAATCATTGTTCTTTTCCCTGAGAGTGTAGATCCGGCTGAGAAGAGTTCAGAGGAACCATATTTCGCTGGCATGTCTATTTTAGCAAGCCACCTTTTAATAACCTTTTTTGGATAGATCTTTATTCTTCATCTTGTTTTTATTTTAAGGTAGAATTTTTTTTTTTTTTTTGGGGTATTTGCATTTAATTACGTACATTTTCAGGCTCATTTATTATAGCTGTGTTATTCTTTCACGTGGCTTGTTTATTTGCCTTAAATAAGATGTTTAACTCAGCAAAAACAATAGAAAAACAAACACAATAAAAAGTCTAATTTTAAATTGCAAAGATCTTTTGCAACACGTGATTGGTTGTGATGATGCACACCACATTTAGACTCCTGAATATCTTTAAGAACAAGTGCTTGCTCTTACCTCATCTAGTCATGACCACCTGCTTTAGTTTTTTGCTAAGGGCCAAAAGTTAAACCAAAAAAGATAAAAGTTACAAAGAAAAAAGACTCAGGAACTATTCTAAGTCATTCTAAGAATTTCTTTAAGCACCGTGCTGTTCAGAGGTTTAAGAGAAGACGTTAATGAATATGACATCCACAAAAACTTTGATGTGCTTATTGACCACAAATGAATCAACAGCTTGTGCAGTATGAGTCATTTTGACAACAGGAACCCAAACAGCAGTCGAATCAAAGACATCAGAAACATCAAAAATCACAACGAGAAATTATCATTAATCATGATATTATGAGGGGAGGAGTGTTGTGTTTTCTCAAAAATAAGAAAACAAGGTGAGATAATTTAGTTCTAATGTAGAATTACTTTAAAGCTGAACATGTCAGAGATCAAAAAATGACTGATGGCCATTTAAAACCTTTTACCACATTTTAAACAATTTTTAAACGTGTATTCTATTTTATAAAATACGTTTTTAGTGAGATATAGAGAAGGCAACATGAGTCGCCTCATGCTGCATTAATTTTATGTTCTGTCTCTCTCCATCTGGTTAGCTTTGGTTTTTATACTCAGAAATTCTTTTTGATAGTTCATTCTGTCTCTGAGCACATTCCCTCTCACCGTGCCGTTTGCAAGTCAGACTCCCACAATACATCCCTCTGTCACATCTTAATCTTCTGCTTAAATAACACAGCGTTTTTAATAATAAAAAAAAAAAGACGTGCATCTCATAGCAACACTGATCAGTAACATGGAGTCATGACTGTGGAGTGACACGGGCTGCAGAAGGGAATCGGCTGCTGAACTTGGAGGCATCCATTTTTTTTTTTCCCCATTTTAGTAAGAATAAATGTTAATGTAGACACATGGGAGCTGTTTCCCTGTGTGTTTTTTTTTTTTTTTTTTTGGACCACCCAGTGTGTTGATAAGAACTGGCTTGAAAGTGGGCTTTTTGTATGAATAAAAACCATGTGAGCTTGTATGAAGGAGATGGAGTGATACGTTTTTAAAGCAAATACAACTCACACTTTATTTAATGCTGCAGACCAGATGTGTAAAATCCATTTTAAGACACATTAAATCAAACATTTCGTCAGTATTTGTTATATATGTCCTGGTTTTTTTTTTTGCTTCTTTCCATTTTGTGTGTATTTTAGTGAATGAGTGTAAAACATTTTAATAACATGCTTTACCAAAGACACCTGAATTTACTCTCTCTCTCTCTCTCTCTCCTGTTTGTTTTCTGTCCAGGTCCAGACATGAAGGAGGCACGCAACCATACACACACACTCAGTGCAATGGCACCTCCAGGCTGTCTGCGGTCTTCCACCTCCCCACCACACACACACACACACACACACACACACACACACATATACAGCCAGTTACAGTAAGGATCAAGAGACCACCGAGCCAGGGAAACAGTAATGGTGGGAATTTAAAAAACAAACTCATTATCTATTTCTGTTTTCTTGGTCTTTTCAAGGCAAATTCACAATTTAAATCATGAAAAAAATCACATTCATGATTTTGATTAATCTGATAAGTTTAATTAGTTTCTTTGTGGTAAATCTCTCTATAATCCCTCTTTTTTTTTTAGGTGTATTTTAATTTTTCCATTTAAAATTACTTAAGTGTCATGAATGTCATCTGTAATGTGTCTGTTCGTGTTTTTTTTTGTGTGTGTGAGGGAATGTGGTTCTTCTTTTTATTTTCTCCTTTTTTATTTTTCTGTTTCCATCAGTCAAAGCCAATTTACACAAGTTTAACAGTCATACCACAACCCCTCTCTCAACCCATATAACCCACCCTGTGCCCCTCCCAGGCTTCCTTGCATCCTGCTGCACACACCCTATTTAAAAAGAAAAACCTTCATGCTGAAATTACAGTGCTGCATTGTGGGAAACCCCTCCCTCCTATGTATCGCCATATTCGCCGTCCTTATCTGGTCCTCATTGTGCTTCTGGTTTGCATGAGTTTGAACGAGGTTTATCTTATTGTTAATTATACTCTCAGATGGCTGCTCATACTAATTTGCATCTAAAATTAGACTTAAGTTTAGGATGAGGTTACAGATGTATAAATACATTGCTAAGTGTGTATTTTAGGGGAGGACATAGGATTTAATAATTACAGTTATAAAGTTATTTATTTTAAGAAAAACTGTTTCATTACATCTAATTAGCATGGAAATACTAGCTAATTGGCCTTGACATTCTCTTTGATGCTGTATAGTATTATTATTATTATTATTATTATTATTATACACAGCACTACGAACAGGCTACAGTCCATCAGGCTTTATTTGTGGGATTTAAACTGGAGGGGGCTAGAATAAATGAAATATCCTTACCTTCAAATAAACTCAAATTTAGTAACAAAAAAAAAAAAGATTTGATGACCTCGCTTGTTTTAAAGTTAAATAAAAAAAGCAGCACTATTCATTTTCAGCGTAGGGTTAACTAATGACACCGACCACACAGCGGCCGTGTCACTGTCCAGCTTTAATGATACACTCCATTAGTTGTGATTCGCCTGTGCAGGGCTAGCTTGGTTAACAGTCAGCTGTGAATCTGCGTGTGTGTGTGTGTGTGTGTGTGTGTGTGCGCCAATTATTAAAGCACTTGTGAATCACTGAGGAAAGAACTCACGCTGCTAATGGATGTGTCTATTGATGTTCCCATTTAACGGCACACTGTAAACGATAGGGCAATGATTGTGCGTGAAGATGGAAGTTGGTGGTGGAGGAGTGTCGAGGAGAGTGGTTTGGCTGGGCGATGATAATGACAAGAAGGGTTATTATTTGGCGCCCTATAGAGTCTCTCTCCGCCTNGTGTGTGTGTGTGTGTGTGTGAGACAAAGAGAGAGAGAGCACTCCTTCCTCTTGTCTGTCTATCCTTCCCCGCCTATTGGCTATTATTAACTTCCCATTTTTTCCTCCTCCTGTCCACACCTCTGACATTACTTATTGTTGCAAGTTTGCATCCAGTTATGGCTTTCTCTTTTCCTTTTTATAAATGGTATAAATGTGTATATAGTTTGCATTAGGAAAAAGGGCAAGTAAAAGCATAAACGATAAATAATAATGCAGCAGCAGAGACACAAAAAAAAACAATTGCTTGCTATAAATTTTTTAGGAAAGCGAGTCACGCTTGAAATTATTGATTTACTCGCCAGCAGATTTATTTTTTTTTCCCTCAACTGTGTGTGTGTCCTGTCAGTTCCAATCAGTGCGTGTGTGTGATGAATACAAATAGTCAGCCTCCCTGCAGGTTTGGCAGGAGACCACCTCCAGCTGGACTCAGACCCCTACTCAAGTGTCTCGGTGTGTGTTTTGTGATCGTGGTTGTAAAAGTCAGTTTGTATCTGTCAGTGCGGCGACGACCTAAGCAGGACACGACACATGGTGCATGCAAACCACACAAAAGATGCTTCAAGCTCCAAAGTCAATAAAATTGTCACTTATTTATAACATTTTATTTATTTATTTTTTGCGATCATCATGTCGTTTGGCAGATGATGTGAAACATTATTTCTAAAATATTTTGTCCTTGTTGTGAAAGTCCATCTGTCATTTTGTGTTTGTGTGTCTGGAATTACAGCGCAGGTGATAAAGAGGGACAAGCCGTTCCAGCCGTGAGGAGACAGGAGTCAACAGACACAGAATCTCTCACACACACCCTGATGCAGTCAAACACACTCAGGGCCGGGGGCACGTGAGCAGGTGAGCATTAAGTCAGGGCGCTAAACAGATCACGTCACGGTATGATATCTACAGACAGGCAGACAGAGGCGGCCGGTCTGTACCTGCAGGGAGAGAACAGCAACCCATGCCAGGAATTTCCTCCCACCACTGGGAGGGGCAGGTGGGGGGGTGGGGTGAAGGTGAGAGACAAACATAAACAGGGGCTGCCAGTTTTCTTCTTCTTCTTCTATTTTTTTTTTTTTTTTTTTTTTTTTTTTTTTTTTTACACAGCTGAATTTTGCTGCCTTCAATCTGAAATTGCCTCAGTGTCGTATCCCAACACACTTCCAATTATATTCCCGAGAATCAAAATCTGAACTAAGGTGTGTGCGCGCATGTGTGCGTGTGTGTGTGGTCATAAAGTTAAAATCATTGAAATCGTGCAATAAAACATGCACAAATTATTAATATTTAGATTCTAAACTGAGGCAAAATAAACTTTAAACATTTGTTTGTATTTCTGAAGATATATTTTGTATTTTACTGCTTTTATTTTCCAATTTGTGACACAAACCTTGTCGTCTAGATGCTATTTTTAATATTTCTGCTCTTTTTTTTTTTTTTTACACTATTAACAGAAGTTGCTACTTGCAAATCTAAAATTAGCTCCAGAGATTAAAGGAGTCCAGGAATCAGACTGACATCAACAGAAAGATAGAAACCCTGAAGAAGATAAACAGTTTATTTTTTTTTGTTTTTGGTCCCAACGTCCCCTCCGCTAATGAAAGACAAAATCTGAACAATGTGTTCACACACTTACGAAATGGAGCTGAGTTGAGGAGTAATTTAATCACCTCCTGTGTGATTCGACTGTCTGGAGTTACTAGTTTGTTTTGACAGAGTCCACAGTAATAATTGTGAAATGCTGACAGCGTTCATTACAGGAACTTGTTCAGCTATTTTCCTGCAGCACTTTAAGTGCTCTCGTTCTGAAATCTTTTTCTTTCATTCTCTACCTCAGAATCTGTTAAGGAGACGTAGCTTTTATCTCCTCGAATCACTTGCAAAGTAAACCTACATTAAGAGATTCTATCTACACGTTGTGCATCTTTCTGTTAGACACTGAGCAGATTCATTTAAACATTTGGTTATCGATTAAGAGAACCCGAGTTTCTAAATAACGCAAAGCTTTCGATTCACCTCCTGCAGATTTTACTCAGTTCAGTCACAGCCTCGTCAATCCTTGTTTTTGGAAATGAAGTGATTCGATCACTTGAGTTCTGCTTGAGTTTTTATTGTCTTTTTCAAAGCGCCTTATATTTAGCCAGAGTCTCAGCTCTCCCCGCCCCATCCACTTATCTAAAAATGATTCAGTGGTTAAATGTCAGAGCTGTCGGTGCCATTAAGGCCAGCACGTTTGAAGGAAGGACGCCCTCCCTTTCTTCTTCTTCTGTCTCTTCTTATTCCTCTAGCTCCTCCGTTGGCTTCCACACACACACTCACACACCTCCCCTCACTTCACTCAAGCTGGGTTGGTTTGGGGGCTGATGTGCAGACCTTGTCATTCAGATTAAGGCCACATTGTCAGCTCAGGGCTCTTCTCTCTTTAGTTGCGTGTCCCGGATCTTTCTTTGCCACTGTCAGCTTCGTCCCGCGGCCAGAGAAGACCTTATAAAAGCTACATTCCTTCTCATCCACTTCTGTCAGTTTCAACACTGTCACTCAAATCACCTTTGGGGAGAGTGAAGAGAGAGTAAGTTAGTAGTGTTACTCATAGCAAGGACTGCTCAAGCTTGGTTGACATGTCATTAGCTAAGAAACTTTTTTTATACATATTTAAGCACTAGATATCTATTTTTTTTTTCTTATTGTTTTTCTGCTTTGAACTAAAAAAGGATTTCAGAAGATACAAATAACCCGACGTTGCAGTTGAAGAATAGAGACGGCGAACTCTTCTTCACAAGAGGTAACACTCATTGTGGTACTGCTTTGTAGTAAAGACAGTCACGCTGCTATTTTAAAATCAAAGTTTCATTATGTAAAAGAAGGATTTGTCATGAGGTGACACATCCACCAGATACTCACTCCTTATCCACTTCTGGAAAAGTGTCCCAACATGGTTTTTATCCTCCAACCACATCTTGACTCACGGCCACATTTGCTGTCACGTCATATCTAATTGCTACAGCGGCTCTGTGGTATTTTGATTTTCGTGTTTCTCACTAACTGTAGGTTTTTTTTTTTTTTCTCAAAATGATTCAGCATTGTGTAGATGGTGGACAGTTTCTTTCCTGGTATTAGTGCAAAGAAGGGGGGAAAAAAGAAGGTCTTTTAGACACAAGGCCACATCATAACGAAACGATAAACACTATTGATCAGAGTGAGTCGGCAGTTTCATACGCAGCATCTTCCTCGTCCTCCACCCTGCAGGAAGCTTCTGAGGCATGGCAGCGCTCCTCTAGAGGCCGAGCAGCTGCGCTTCAACGCAGCGCTCGACGAACCGGCTGCTGCCTCGACTCAGGTGTCATGTTTACCAAAATCTCCTATGAGTCAGGAGTTTCAAGATGACTTCCTCGGTCTAACTGCTACTTGCAGCAGAATGAAATGTGTTCTAGAGTAATAATGACTGTGTGTCATGGAAGTAAATTATCTTCACATGAATGAAGAGGTTTTCTTAGAATTAAAGCAGAGGTGAGTCTAAAATGTTTCTATTTTACGAAGACTGTGGTGGGAGAAACCACTAGAGGAAGAACTCTCATCAGAAAATCAGCACAGATGTTTGGTTTTTTTTTTGTTTTTTTTTTGTTTTTTTTTTAGTGCATGAGATGTTTCAGATGTTTTTGATACTTTCAGTGTTTATTTCCTGAAATAAATCCTATTTAAAGATTACGGGGAAAACATTTTTTTATAAGTTGAACCTTTAGAAATAATTTTATCTCCTATCAAATGTATTTGATTTCTATCTCTTTGTTAAAAAATGGTTAATGTTCCGATACTGTATGTACTAACTGGAGCAGGTGCTTTTATTTTGAAACTGTGACTTTTTTTTTTTAACGAGGAATTGAATGTTTGACTTTGAATGCTTGAAGCTTCGCCACCCACAGAGAAAACACACGTCCTCCTTGTCCCAAGTCAACATCAGGTCTTTTCTTGCCCCGGTGAACATTCAACGCTGTCGGTGAGTTTGAGCTAAATTAAAATAAACCATCGACCGTTGACTGTACCCTGTGGCCAGCCTTTGTCACTCTGTCTCAAAAAAAAAAAAAAAAAAAGTCAGAAAATTCTCAGAAATGCAGATGACGCAGACAGAGTTAATGACTCCCTGGGAGAAAAAAAGAAGATGAAATTACCACTTCGTTAAGAAACATTCAAAACATTTTGGATTTCGAAGTCACAGCAAAGGTCACAATCAACATTCATTGCTGTCGGTGGGTTTAACTGTGTGGAAGAGCTCACTGAACGATGAATGCAACTGTGTCCCAGATTTCAGCTGAACGTCAAGGGGAATATTGTCACGACATGCTGATGGTGGCGTTCTTTAATTCGCCTGTCTCTCTTTTTCTCGTCTACACTCAGCAGCATTCACGCGGTTTGTATAAATCAGCATCTTGTCAGCATGGGGGTCACAAGATTAAAAGAAATGAGTCTTGAGACAGCTGGAAGCAGGACTGGACATAATCTGGTAGCTTTTAAATGCAGAATAAAACTATTTACATTGAGAATACATTAATAATTTCAAATTTTCAAAATGATGTAGATTTTTGAGTATTTACTGTCTTTCTTGTTAAAACTGTATTTCTATTTAAATAAATGTGCACTTTTATCCCTCAGTGATGTTGTTGGTCTTTTGTGTTCATCAAATTAAAGAGGTTACTTGTAATATAGTCAATACAGATTCTTTTATCAGAAATTATTGATTAAAGCATCACATGACTGAAACAGTTTTTACTTCAGATTTATTAGACATTTCATAAACTATCTGAAGGGGTATGTGAGGAAAAAAAGGTTCAGTTTAATTTAAAATCATCACATTCAGTTTGATTCATGACAAATTGCAGGTGATCAAAATTTAGGCTTATGTATGACATTTTTATTTTTCAGCACTTTTTCTTCAGTAGGTATTTTTTTTTATTTGAGAAAAAACAGACAGTATACTTTTATGTTTAAAAGATTTTTAGTTCTGCTGTGTGTAATGTGTTTTTAATAGTTTAAACTTATTAAAAATATTTATTTTTGGTTAATCCTGGAGTTATGCAGCAGTTTTTGTAAAAAGTGCTAAAATAATAAACTCCAGATGTGCAACTAAAACAACTGACAGTTAAAATTTTAAACCTGTCTAAGTCAAATATTTAAAAAATCTGCACTCAAACATGTAAAACAAATAAATTGACTATTTTATCCTACATTAAATCTGTTTAATACCACACCATAGACAGGCTGGCTGTTTCTTTTTTTATCCAACTTTATTAAAATATATCTTAAAGTCTGTTAGCTGTTATTTTTTCCAAGCACAGCTGCACCACCCGAAAAGGAAAGTACCGTCTTAATTCTGTGAAAAACTTGATGGGTGTTTACTCTGAATTAAAACCGTTACTTGACCATCAGTGATAACAGAAAAGTAATGCCTTTATTACATGGATTATTACTGTAATTTTAAATAAAAAAAAAAAAAATCAACATTGTGCAAAATGTTCCACAGTTCCTACACCTTTTGATTTTTGAGAAGTCTAAAATGTGAAACTGAACAAACAGATGGAGCGTTTACTGAACTCTGCAACTATTTTTCAAGCTGCATGAATGTGTCATTCAGGTCAGTGGGCTTTGAGACTGACAACAGAAACAAAGGGAGGACATGACAATGATGATGACGTCTGTAAAAAAATACATTAACAAGAAACTGCAGATGAAACTGAATGAGTCATGTTAACAGTAACTGAAACTCAACATAAAAATCATGTGTAACTTATATCATGAAAAATAATAATTCTTAGAAATTACATGCATTTTTACTTATTTTTTAGAATGAGGAAAGTGAAGCCTATGGGAGTTTTATAAAGATGCTATTTGACTAAAATAATAAAATTTGATTGAAAAAAAATTCTACTTGAACTAATTTCCCTTGAAAACGGCAGTGACGATGAACAGCCCAACAGATGAAGCGGAGTTCCGCTGAGAAAATCAGTGTCTCCCTCCGCCCACTAGAGGGAGCCAAAAGATCAGAACACATGGATGGAATACTCAGCAGGTTGTGGTTTCATTCATTTACACCTGGATTTACATTATATGAAAAATAAGAGCAGTCTTAACACAAGGCAAGAGAACATAGTGATACAATTGATTACAGTAATCACAATAAAAAAGCACTTGAAAGTTGCAATTAACAGTAAATTTTGTTCCCAGTAATGAAAAAATATAACAAAATCAAAGGAAAATCTTTATTTAAAAAAAAAGATGAATCATTTTTAAACATACCATTTTAACATTGTTAATGTGACACATATTCAAACTTTGATTTAATGCTGTTTATGTTGTTTTACTTATGCAAAATTCCTGAAATTTCACTTTAAACTTGAGCATTTTAAAGTATAGTTTGAAACAAAAGCTGATTCTTTTGTTAACGCCTTATTTGTGGTACAAAGAAATATGAGCAACTTCCAGGCAACTCATCAATTGCAATTCCCTGTTGAGATAATGAGCTCTTTGGATGCTCACTGTCTTGGTCACTGATGTATAGCAAATGAGATGACAAAATTATGGAGATTATGACGCCAAATAACAGCTGTAACCCCACAGATCCAGCATGCAATCTAAATATCCTGCACACTAGAACACAAAATGGGGTAAATAGCATCAACTAGTTTGGCTGCTGGACTGGAAAATCTGCCGATCAACTACGGTGAAAGTTTAAAAAAATCTACTTTTATAACTCATTATACTCAAAGTTCTATAAAGACACAAACATTATTACATTTCATCACATTGACGTGTTTTTCTTAAACAATACCTAATTAAATGGCTATTCAGCTTTATAAGAAGTTGTATCACATTCTACAGATGTGTTCCAGTGATCCAGACTCTGGATTAACTTGTTTTTTGTGAGATTATATGCCAGATGATTTACTCTTCTCTAAATGCTACATGCTCAGAAATCTACAAAGATTTTTTATTTTTTGTTTTCTACATTTCATGAGAATTTAAAACAGAATCAGAGTTCCGTTGTATTTTACAATAGTGGGGTTTTCCCATTCAGTGTTGCAGCTGTTGGCGAACCCCCTCAAGTGAGGAGGGGGGTGTTACTGCCGGATGTCTGCTGGTCGGAGCTGCCTTTCACCCTCAGCTAGGAAGATCTGCATGGCCCGGTATAACAGGTGGACGCCGAGCTTCCGTTTCCTCTTCAGGTCCCAGTTGGACACCGTGCCGTAGAAATCCCCACGCTTCTGATTGGTCAGCATCTTTAACCCTTGAAGGGTTGGAGAAATAACAACAGTATTATTCTAACATGTTACATTTGAGCCATTTCAAAAGACTCACCTAGACATGAAAGTTTTTTTTTTGCATTTTTTAATGCAAGAAGTTGAAATTACTAAAATGATGAAATCTTTTTAACAAAAATGGCACTGAAGATGATGCTGAAAAAAAAAACACAGTTAAAACTATAAGAAATCTACCAGAAATCTTAAGAGATATTTCTGATAATTCAAAAACAATTTTGATCAATTTGACATGTTACAACCTCAACACACAACAAATCTGTCTGTCCTTTTACAGGCTGCGATTCAGATTTGTATTAAAGTAGGTTACTACAGTTAGTCCTGCACACCTGCGATACATTCAGAGAGGCTCAGATTCCTGTGTACTCACCCATGGCCTCCACCATGCAGGCCTCTCTGGTGTAAGCTTCCACTGGAATGACATTCTGGAAACAATGCAGAGAGATGACTCCTAGTCCAGCGTTCCACACCTGGAGGATGTGCTGCACCTTTGGACACAGTTTCTATCACGAGAAAGGAAAGATCTCAGTTTTATAAAAGATATTTCATTTTGCAGGTTGCCTTTAAATCCACGCTGTCTTACCGTGGACGTTTTTTCCCCTCTGTAGTACTCTAAAGCTTCATAAAGATGACTGTAAGGACGGGACCGTTTTCCTTTGCCCACATAAAATATCGCATGAATAAAACTCTGGAAACACTCGTGGGGACTCATAGAGTGACTGCGGAAGGGAAGGTTTTTGGTCACTCTGAAATAAGAAGGAAGAAAATCTCTTATTTTGAAATATAGAGTGGAAGTTTGTCTGCACTATAAACTGTACTGGATTAGTGGCTCAGTTTTAACAGCTTCATTTTACAGACACACCTCGGGTCCAGCAGCAGGTAGTTGAAACTAGACTTGATCACGCCCTCCCTCCACTTCCGGTTCTGATCGGGTTGGTCGAACTGATGACTTAAAATCTGCTCATCAGCGTGGCAGTCAGGCAACTGGAACGTCTGAAGGACCCAACGCAGTTCTGGACTGTAACCTAAGTTGACTTGATTTAAAAAAAAAACACAAATAAGAGTAAATGATGTATCAGTTAACGTCAGTGATCCAGTTCATCACACATTGAGACATTGTTGAGGTTAATTAGTTGGTAAGTTACCTGCTTGTTGTTGGTTCAGCTGTTTCTTGGGTTGTTGTGAGTCTGATTCTTGTAACAGGTAACGAAGTCTCTTCACGTAGGTGGGCCTGGTTTGGCTGCTGATTGGACCCGGGCTCTCTCCCAGCTCCACAAGCCTCAGTCTCAACTCCTTGTCAGTTATTCCTCTGGTTTCTAACAACCAATGATCTGAGTTAGTGTTCTTCTCTTCTGTCACTTCCTTGGGTTGTTGGTTCTCTTTTTCTTTGTTGCTCTTCATTTCCGCCTGCAGGGAACGCCAGTCGTAGAGGATGGTCTCGTCGCTGCTGGTGGTGTTCGTGCTATAGCTGAGTGATGTGTCTAATGTGGGCGGGACGTGCGTCTCAATGAGTTTGTGTCCCTGTTCTGTATCGGTGTAGAGGTACTCCACTGGTTCATCCAGGTCCTGGATGAGTGGACGCCCACCAGGGGTGAAAGACAGGTCAGCCAAGCGCTGTGGCCTGCGGCAGCTGGACAACCTGCTCATGCTGTACCTCGGAGTGCACCCAGTTCCTGGAGTACAAGGAGGGTCAGAGCTCTCTTTGGATCTCCTTGGAGAAAAATAGCAGGAAGAGGATGAAGATGATCCAGAGTCTGATTGAGAAATGCTGTCCTCAGTAATCCAGGCATCTTTGTTTTTGAGGCTGTCTACCAGGTCCTCACAAGAGGCATCATTCACATTTCCCTCATCTGTACTGGTCAGATCCTCCATTAGAACATCCTCATCCTCGGGAACTTCCTTGTTCTGTTCTCGCACTGCCAGAATGATCTCAGCAAGATTCTTTTCATATGAATCAACTGAATTATCCTGAGTTTTTTCTAATATAATTGTGTCAGCTAAAGTCCCCAATTGGTCACCAGAGTCATCTGCACTAGTCAGATCATCGGTTAGAAATCCCTTACCTTCAGGAATGCCTTTGTTCTGTTCTCGCACAGCCAGAATGATCTCAGCAAGATTCTTTTCATATGAATCAACTGAATTATCCTGAGTTTTATCTAATAAGACTGTGTCAGCTAAAGTCCCTGATTGGTCAACGGAGTCGTGCACACTTTTGGGCAGAATGAGCGTATCTGCTTGGCTATTACTGATACTAGCAGATCCAAAAGGGCTGGACTGTGTGTCATGGCCATCTGAAGGCAAAGAGTTTCCTTCTTTGCTTCTCCCTGAGTGCTCGGATGTACAATCAGGTGTGTGTGACGACCTGGGCGTCTGACGGAACATTCGAATTGGTGTTGGTAAGGTGTCTTCAAACAAAGAAGACGTGCATAACTTGCTGTCATGAGTTCTGCTCGTTCTCATTGAACAGCGACTCAATCTAGAACGTGTCCTGCCAGTCACAAAGGGACTGGGCGTGAACATTTCTGTTGCATCAGATCTGACATCAATTTCTTGCTCTTCTTTACTCAAAGTGTCCATGAGAGAAGCTTTAAGAGGATCCTTCGGAGGGATTTCTTTAGATAAGGTTAGTTTATTAATCAAACCAGATAATGGTTCTGCAGTTTCAGGTCTGGGTTCTGCTTGATCAGATATAATATTCTTATCTTCAGATTCTGCCCCAGCAGAAGGAAAGAGACGATGTTGAGATGCATCCAGACAGCTGGTGTAGTGGTCGCTCTCACAGCTACTATAATGACTGCTGCCAGTCCCACTGCTGCTGCTGGCTATATGTGCTTTCTTTTCTGATGGTTCCACCTGAGGTTCTTTGTCATTCTGCCCCTCCAATTCATCATCACTCACTTCAGAAGGGACGTGACTGACGATCGTTTTTTCCAAGCTCTCCTCCGTATCTTCGCTGCTCTCCCTGCAGAAAACATAGACGTGATCTGGTGATGTGACATCGAGGCCCTGTTTGGGGAAAACAGTGGCCAAGCGCTCGGAATCGAGAAAGTCTGAGTATTCAGACAAATCGAAAGGTAAAGTGCTGCTGTAGCCTTCGCCACCAAGGTTCTGTTTTGGGGATTCGGGACTGAAAACGGGGAATAATTCATCAACGTTTCTGAAGCTCACACTCTTCTGCCTCACTTGCCTGGAGGAAAACTCAGGAAGACAGTCTCCTCCGGAGGGAGAAATCATGCCATTAGATGTAGCAGCATGTTCAGTTGCTTTTGCTCTTTCGCCACATGAAGGATCCTCTTTAAGAACTGACATGTTTACTGCTGGTTCCAACGCAGACAAGCGCGTGCTAGAAAGCACTGAAGTGCCAGGAGGTCTATTAAATGATAATCCTCTCCAGCTGGGTCTTCCACTAGTGCTGGACAGGTTAAAAACAGATGAGAACCTAGTGCTGCTCAGTGGAACGTCACTGAAATCACTTATCCTGGATGAATGGGAAGTGAAGCTGTAGTTGGATTCAGGATAACCAGACACATCGGCCTGGTCAGAGTACATCGCTGTGAAGAAAACATATATATATTAGTGATAATTGAGGATGTGTAGTTAAACGCTTTATGATCCTCTGTTAATGCACTGCTAGAAATTAGAGTGAAGAGATTTTGATTTTAATAACTTGATTTATTTTAGAAATGTTTGAATTATCTTTAACAAGATAAACATTTTAAAAACAATATCTTACAGTATTGAAACTGAGGCAAGTCTTCCTCCTCTGTGTCGGCTGAGCTGAGCTGGTATTCCTGAAGGAGATGAGAACACTTTAGATTTTCCTGTTGCTCCGCTAGCTGCCCGGGAGTGTTTCCATCCTGCACAAAACAAACAGATAACATGGGTTATATTACATTGCTATACATGATTCAGTCATCACCGACCTCTGTAAGTCACTGACAGTAATAACTTTATCCCTAACAACAATATGAACTTTAAATACACAACAAAATCCTTACAGAGTTACAATAATGTCTTACATTATCTTTAACATTTGGGTTCCCTCCATTTATTAGGAGCAGCTTGAGATTCTGATAACATCCCCACAGTGCAGCAACATGAAGAGGAGTCAGGCCTTCAGATGATCTGGGAGAAAAACAGGAAAATACAAGATGAAATGATCATGTTAATTACTGCACAAATAACAGAAAAATAAAAAAAAACTGTTTTAATAAACTGCTTATTAACGTACCTGATATTGGGATCCGCTCCATTTTGAAGTAACATTTTCAAGCAGCGTATGTTCTTTTCGGTTTCTTTACCCACCGCCAAGTGTATCGCTGCCACACCTTTACTTCCCACCAGGTCAGGGCTTGCACCTTTTGACAGGAGCATCTGTACACATCTGCAAAGGAAAGAAGATGTGTGGTTTTCTACAGGATGCAGTTTTAGTGTTCTGTAAATAGAAGTGGGATGGTCACAAACATTATATAGACAGACAACAATCATGATTGTATGTTTAAGAATTCTGTATATGCTTAAAGATAACGTTGCTATTCAGACCCCCAGGGGATCCGTGTGTTGTACAAGCAGAGCTGAAGATTTTTAACTTTTAGTTTTCCCTCAGTAATGTGTGAATAGTTGTCACATCTGTTATTTTAGCTTGACACAAACAGATAAAAGTACGTTGTTCTAAACTACATGAGTATTACAAGCTTTACAGAATTATCCTTTTGCGTAGCTACTAAAAACAGGTGTTTAATTTCTCAAGTCAGATCGTTATAGGTCACACTGTTTCTCTTTTTGTAATGTTAAAATCTGTATTTATTTCACTCGGAATTCAATTTATAGTTTTACTTAAAAATGCACACATTTACATAATCAAAGAGTAGCTGAGGTTTAATATATAATTGTGCTTTTAAGGATTAAATCTACACAACACAGAAGAAAACACAGTAAAGAGGATTCAGTGTTTTAACAGAGGTGTTCAGCTTAAAGTTGATAAAATACCTATGCATTAATTACTGTGCATGTTATTTGAAAATAATAACAACAAATAAAACATTTCGTATCAGAGTTTTCCAAAACTAGGTTTCGGATGCTTGTGGCGTCTTGACACGCAACAAGTCTGGGCTAAACAAAGAGACATGATCGGTACCTGGGATCTCCATCGTTCACAGCGTCACACAACTGGCTTGCAAGCTTCCTCCTGTTAAAATCCATGTGCACTGAACTTTGCATAAAAGGATCTTAAACTATGAGCAACATCTTGCAGCTCAGGTCATGACAGAGAAGGAGAATCGGTCGGATCAGAGAACTTGACTCGAGGTAAGCTAGCGGAGCTACTGCACGAGCAACTTTTCTCATCTAGTAAAACTTTATATACAGCTAGTTAACAAAAAATTCATACAACAATTGTTTTACGGCGGAAAAATATCTAATAACAAATTCAGAACAAGCTCATATGTAAAGTTTATCAACGGAGCCAATGTTGTTATTGTGATGGTTTCGGTTAAACTTCCCTCCATAGAACAAGGCGGAAGACCCGCCCAAACTTAGCTCTGATTGGACAATTTTAACCCAATCAGAGGCGAATTTCAATGTGATTGAAATATTACATGTGGCTGAATTACCTTTTTTGTTTTCGTTTTTCATCTGTAATTTTGAATTGAACAGTCTTATGTGTCATCAGTTTACCTGGCTATAACTTATCTAATATTGCGTAAAATCTGTCAAAGTTATGGTTTATACATCTGTAAACTATAGTACTGCTATAGTGCAGCTTTTAGAAGAGTGAATGAGGTAACCCTTGTTTGGTTTTAGTTCATTTTTTAAATTCTCTTTAATAAGCTACTTATACGGTGTGCTTGTAATACAGCATAATGCCTTTTGCTTGTTATCTTTAAAGATAATTTAACTTAATAAGGGTTGTGGTTTGTTTTTTGCAAATTATGTTGACACGGTTATCTGTGATCACTGGGCATAGGTCACATCACTTGGCTGATCTTGTCATGTTTTGTTTTTGTTTTGTTTGTGCACAAATATTTTACAATCTGACCTGTAGGCTCATTGTGGGCTGATCACTTTGAGACAACACATCTGCACACAGGTCTGTCCTGTGATCTAATTAGGTTTAGATCTACTACTACTACTACTACTACTACTGTCATTTAGCAGACGCTTTTATCCAAAGCGACTTACATTGAGAGAACATACAAGCAAGAATTCAAAGAGAAGGAAAAAAAAATCTAAAGTATATAAAATATATAGATGATGGCAAATCTTTCCGTGGCAATATTACAGAAGATATATAGAAGATGTATTAATATATTTTAGTCCAATGTGTAGTGACCAGACAGTGACCAATCTAATTTCCCTTTGGGGATTAATAAAGTATGTTTGAATATGAATTAAAGTTTGAATAATGTCTTTAGGTTAAACTGTTAACTGTTAAATTATTACATTAAGAAATAATTCTAGGGTCGAGTGGATGTTTTGATGTGCGATGTGTGGCTTCAATTCAGGCCACATTAGTGTCCACAGAAGAAGAACAAATCTATAAATCAATAATGAAATAAAGAGTCCAGTTTAGAGCTGAACAATAGTATTAGCCTTTATTCGTTTAATGACAGGCACCAGTAAGAAGAACAGAACAAATCTGAGAGACTTCAAAGGATGCTGTTAAATTCATTGCTCTTCAGCTAGTTAAATCATTTTATAACTAACCCTAACCCAAATAAAGCTATTATTTAACACAACAATGACAATGGGAATCCTCACATATATTAAAAATACATACATTTTTTTTTCCTTTTTGTATTTACTTTTTGCTCTTTTGATCAGTTTGCAGTTAATTCAGATTTCATACTTCATGCTGGAGTCTGTCTCCGCTGTTAGTCTGCTGATGGGCTACATTTTGACCATTCCACTGATCCATCAGAAATAACGAAGTGTATTTGTTTATTTATTTATGTATTTTTATACTAAAACTCTATTTTAAGGATACAGTAAGCCCGCAGTGTTAAAAACAATGTCAGTTATAACAATGATACTTATCATTATAATGCTAGCTGGACAAATTGAATTGACTGAGAATGGCATTAATAAAAGGTGATGTTAAAAGTGTGCATAAGTACAACACTTCAGTTTTGCAGCTCACTGTTGAAAATTTCAATTTATTTTAACCAAAAAGCATGACAGAGCAGTAATTTCAGCATCTAGCAAAGTACTGGGACCATAATCTCAGGCAGAGAGGTTAATGAAAAGGCCTAATAGAAGAAGAAGCACACTGGGGTAAAATGCTCCTGAGTGGTTTAGTCCACAGTTTTCATAGGGTTCTATGCAGGCAGAGAAAGCCATGGCGTGTGCAATGTAGCTCTGTTCCTGAACCCCGTGGAAAAGATGTGACATGGGTCCTTTGGCAAAGATAGCCACATCCTCTATACCATGGGTTTCTGAGTCGAGAGGGACAGGAGTCTGTTGAAGGTAGTCATTTGTTGCTGATAGAAAAAGGAACAGAGAGGCGTTAGATTAGCTTTAGCAGAGATTTGTGCATTATAAACATATGCACTGAAAACCAAAAACACATGAAGGAATTTATCCAATCCAGGTTTATTTATAAAGTACTGTATAACAACCAGCACTGGACCAAAGTGCTGTACAGTAGGAAGACAAAAACAACATCCATGCACATAAAATAACAGAATGAAATAATGCAAATGAAAACAGCACTTTAATAAAAATGATTTGAGACAGCATAAAATCAACTAAAACAACTACAACGTCTCGAATGGTGTCAAAGGTCAGTAAGAAGAGATGGGGTCTTTATTGTTCCCTGTCTAATTTCTAATGGTGGATAATTCCACAGTTTGGGAGCTGCTACATCCTCTAAGTTTAAGCTCATTTAGCTCATTTCTAGTCACTGCTTTAATATTCTCACATAGGTTCCTAACCTTGACCCTAACCACAATGATGGTTATAAAACACAACAGCCTTTGTGTTCTTATATTATGTTTAAAGAATGTACTATTTCAGAAAATTGGGGCATTAGTGAAAAAACAGAAAACTCAAGTTTTGTGTATCTTCAGGTTTTATCTGATCGAGCCATTAGATGGAGCTGTTACATTGTGCTTTCCTTACAAAGAAGATCAGAGTTCACTTACATGAAATTGACTCATTCATATCAGGACGGGTTCCATTGACAATCTTGTATCCTGGTCCATTCCCATACACAGCAGTGGTAAAGTGCTTTTTGTCATCAGCCAGTCCACGTGACACCCCTGTGAATCAGCAAAAAACTGGTGTTAAGTCAAACTAAGAAATTCTTGTGATGCAAAATGTCTTTCTTTTCTGTGCTCCGCTAATATCCTTCTCTAAAGATGCACTTTACCAAGAACAGAATTTCCTCTTGCAGAATGTCCTCCAAAAGCAAAGACGTGCGAGTGGTCAGCAGTAACTACTGTCAGTGTGTCCAGCTCACTGGTGAGTTCAGCTGCTCGTCCAATTGCGCGGTCAAACTCAACAGCTTCATGAAGAGCTTTTTTAGCCTGAGTCGCATGATGACCATGATCAATTCTGCCCCTTAAATTTTGAAAAAGAGGAAAACTGACAAATCTACACCACAAGCACGCAATCTACTTTCAAAAGGTTATTACTTGTTTGTGGTGTACAACCAAAAAGGTTTGATTTTCTGGCAAAACTGGTAACATGTGCTATAATTTTAAGGGTGCATTGTATTGTGATCATTTTATTGAAAATCAAATAAGTAAGACATGAAAAATATAACCTTCAGAGTCCAAACCGAAAGCAAGCAATCCTTTGTTGACTTTCAAATTTTCAGTAAACCTTCCGAAAACAGTACAAAACAATTTTATTTATATGTAAAAATATACTTATCTTCCACAAATAAGAAAAATCCCTTTTTATTTTTGCTGAGAATTTTAATTGCCTTCTCTGTCATCTCTGTAAGCGAAGGGTCCATGGAAGGATCGCGATCCAACTCATATCGACAGTCTTTGGGCTCAAACAAACCTAAATGCAAAAAGCAAAAACGGACCTCAGTTTTAAAATTAAACCAAAGTCAATTTTAAATGTGTAATATTTTAGATAGAAAGTGGTTCTTGTCTATATTCTGTGCAGACTGATAAATAACAAAATCATGCTCAGCCTTCTTACAAAGGCACCTTAAAGCAGTTTGTGTGGCCGTTGCAATGACTGACAAAAGCTCAAGATGTTCTTGTTACAGTGACAAGTTGATCAAAACATTTATTCAGTAGGCTTGCACTGTACATTTCATGAAAAATGATTTGATTCTGTTCTAGACTGCCTACATATCTGTAATGCACCAGTATACATAATCAGTTTGTTAAAGACTTTGCTCTTTTTATTATCTCTGGATATTTTAGCATGTGAACTACAAGTTCTTCTTACCTAACAGGAAGTCTGTATTTCTAGGATTGACCGCATCAAACTGAACTTTGTTCCAAACATATCTGGCATTCTGCAATCCGTGGAGAATAACAAACAAAAAAAGGCAAAGTTAGAAAGAATGCATGCTCATGCTGGAGCCAGGAAATTTATGCAAAAGTCAGTTTACTGTTTTGTTTCTTTCCCACTCCACAATAAGATTTTGCCCATCTGTTCGGTCTCCTGTTTCCCTGGGGTACTCAGGGTCAGGCACGGTTTTGGGAAGCATATACTGACGACCTCCACCAAGAATGACCTTTCATTGAAATAAAGTATAAAGGTTTATGTATTCATCTGTGCATTGTCTTTGCATTTTCACAACTTGAGAGGGATACTTTTCTCTGAAGGACCAAAGGAGGACTAAAAGTAGAGGATGTAAAAGAGAAAACTGTAAAGCTGTTTGGTTCTAAAAAATTTTCAATTCTCATTCAAAAAGTTTATATGAATTTATTCACTCAAGAGGAGGAGCAGTGACTTACATCTATCTCAGTGTTGTGAACTAGTTGAAAAGCGATGTCTTGGCAGCCGTTTCGGGCCGCTTCAGGGGGGAGATCTGAGTCTGAATACCAGTTTCGGTCAGCAGAGTGAGCATAGCTTGCAGAAGGGGAGGCATGCTGCACTCTTGTAGTTGTAACAATTCCAACAGATTTTCCTAAAGCAAATATGACTTTAAGCAAAATGAAAGCACCTTTTTGTGTAAAATACAAAAACACACATTTATAGCAAAAAGAATATATTCAAACGTTGCAGACTGTCATTTTATATCCAACAAGGATTTTATCTAATGAACAATCCCAGTGCACAGGTGTTCAGGTACGTATAGGTATAGGTACCATGCTAAAGCATTGTAGATGAAGGGGGTCTACCTGCTTTCTTGGCACGGTGCAGAACAGATGTGACCTCGTTACCACGAACAGCTTTACAACTACTCCTTGGAGTGGCAGCAGTGACCCCTACGGTGCCATAGTTGGCTTTCACACCACATAAGTACGCCGTTGCTGTGCCAGCACTGTCTGGCATCTGCTGGTCCACATTGTATGTCTGCAGGGATCATAATAAAACAAAATTGCATCAATGTCTATTATTTAATATGTCATGCCCAGTCACAATCAACAAGGCTGGGCTTTCCAAGAATCTCCTAATGACTGCTGGAGACAGGCACCAGTCCCCCTGCTACCCTGCACAGAAGCAAGTGGGTACATAAAAAGATGGATGAATCATGTATGTTTTGCTTTGACTTTAAAGACCTCCATGTCCAGACTACAACAAGTAAAATTAAAAAGGTTTAAACTTGGTCAAGTACCCCAGATAATTGTATTTAAGTTGAATTTTGAAACTTTGGTGACAGATCTAGACATTTATGCCCTGTGAGCTTCAGTTAAATAGCTAATTTGTCAACTCTAGATTAGATTTGTTGACATTTTTTCAAAACCTATAACGATTATCCATGTATAACATGAATTCAAGACTAAGACTAAAGACATCTACAGTGCCCAAGCTATTTAAGCATTATTTTGGATAATGACACAAGAAATCCATTCAGTCTGCAAGATTAGACATTTACTATTCACAATAAGACTATGTGAAGTATTATCACAAAATAAAAGCTTTTATTCATGTTTACTAAGAACACAAGGTCAGAGTGTGTGGACCTTTGACAATGCAATGTGAGGAAAAGTATCCATGACTAAACTGCTCTCCTCTCCTGATCCTCCTGCCAACTGGCCTTTAAGGATCCTGGCAGCAGTCACTGTTGGCATACCCATACCTGAAGATACGGAAAGAAAAGACACAACATTATCACTCCACTCTAGAACATTCAGACTCAGCTGATATGAGAGTTTGCTTTCATCTTCTATTAAATCAATTTATCAGTATTTCTAAAATGAGCTGTTTCTGGTCAAATATTTAGGTCCTGACATTTGTATAGTCTTAATGTGACCTAAATGTAGTATGTAAAAAATTCATTTAAAGTGACAGGAAATTACTGAAACCCTGTTAAATTTATGGTAAATAATCTTTTCATTTCCTTTTCATAATGTTTTACAATCAGGTTATTTACAAGAAGAACTTTGTGATTTGTTGTCAGAAAGATGTCAATCATAGGGCAATTAAATGTTAATGATCAATCTCAAACACTGATAAAACATATCATTTGCTGTACTCAGCATGCTTACAGATAGGAGTGGATGTCTCCATAATTGTTCAATAAAATTATAATTTATTGAGCAGTCAGACCAAAAGGTGAACTTAAACTACCCAAAAAAGAGGTTTTGGTAGATAAATACACCGTTTGTAACAAGTTTAAAGTTAATATTTAGTTTCCTTAACATTAGAAAAGCCTATCTGTTTGTTCTTTTGAGTCAAATTTTATTGGAAAAGTGTCACTTTGTCTATATATGATGGACTGGTGGAGTATTTTAACAATTAAGGATACATGAAAAAATGGTTCTACATATATCTAAATTATTGGTTTTCCTCATTGTGTTTCCTTATGCTTCACTAACCCATAAATGCAGAATTTAGGGGTCATACTGTTCAAGATTTACACTTTCATACTCAGCTGACTTCTCTTAAAAGAAGTGAGGTAAAGATTGAAGTACTTGACAAGCCAGAGAATCCTTCTGATAGAAGAACTTACCATCCCCCAAGAAAAGGATGAGGTTCTTGGCTTCGCGCACATTAGGTTGAACATTCAGGGCAGTGTGCAGAGCCTGCTTCCCTTTGTTGTTCCAGTAGCTAGCATGAAGCTCTTCATCTACAAAAAAGACAACAACATTAAGATGGTGAAATCCACAACCAGAGTCCTGAAATGTACAGGTGCAATCCCCGAGATTGTTAGTTAAAATACTCATTCATCAAGTTGTCCTTTAAAACAAGCTAACAATTTAATAATACAATGAAAAAAATAGATTGAAAATCAATGATGAAAAGAAAAATGTTTAATTTTGAGCTTGTACATGCAGTTAAATGTTTAACATTTTACAAATCGATTTAAGTTATTAAACATAGTATTATAATTGAATTCAATTCAAACATACCTTATTAACCCCAGAAGGGAAAGTAGATTATAATATAATATCATAGTCAGATTAATGAATGAATTCATGCTGATTGTAACTGTCCTCATATTGTCTTTAAAATGTCATCTGAAAGCTGCTCAGTTAGTATTTTCCAATATACTAATTCTGACATACTAGTACATCCTGATAGAACATTTACATTTACAGTAGAGGATTCTTACCTGAAATGCATGAACTCCACTGCACTGACAGGAAAATCAATAATCCTATAAATATCAGGTTATGTGTATTTTCCATTGTGCCGATTACCTGTGAAATTACTAAAGTCTGTAAGTCCTCTTACTGAAGTCCTTTTATAGTTGCAGCAGGACCAAAGTGCAAATGGAGATACGTGGCAGTTTTAACACAACGATCAACAAAAGAAGCAGTAAATTCTGCATGGCTCCTACAAAATATATAAATAAACCAGGTTTTAAATTCTTCTTCTTCATATTTTTACTATCATTATTATTATGCTATTATTCTGGCATTCAAACATAATCAACAAGGTGGCAAATGGTGGGAGTTTATGTAGTTAATATTTACTAAATTGATTAAATCTCTCTTGTTCTTTAGTGTCCAGCTAAAAACGTTTAATTGTTCTATCTCAAGTTTTCCTTCATTCTTTTTATCACTGTTTAGTTTTATTACAATGTTAATCAGGGCAAATTTAACATTCACAGACAAAGATGTTTGACTGGGAGTGTTAATTCTTAATGTAATCCAGTAAATCTATCTGACGTTATCTTTTTGCATATTCATTTTTGAGGATGTGTAAAATATTAATAACTCATAAATCTATAGTTTATTCCCAAAATAAAATAAAACAACACTTAAGAAGGTGAAACTGATGTAATTGACCATTTCATAGAAAGCATACACTCATTTTGAATTCAGTGATAGCAACACATCTGTTGATAAGGTTGTAGCCTACATCAGAACACTCAGGTAAATTTTAACCATAGTATTAGTATTACTAGTAATTTATTATCCTTTGGTACCCATAAAAACGCTTAATGCATTTTGAGTAATCTGAACTTGACTGCAGTAAAACTTATCTCTAAAAGCAAAATCAAGATAGAAACCCCTTTTTTCATCTGACTCTTTTAACTCATAAAACTGTCTCTGAAAGTTTAGATTTTATGAAGATGTTTGTTTTTTAAGTTAACATTTAAAAATAAGATATAATATCTTCTGTTTATATTCATTGTTTGGATGCAGTAATTGACTACCTTGTGTATCACGTGTTTCATGTGAGAATATGCTATAGTATTACGACGTCTCCTATGTGTATTTATACAACTGAAACCGAACTGGTTTAGGCTGAAACCTAACAGCAGGCAGTCTGTCTTTTATCTTATTTTAAACCCAATGCTTAGCTTATTCCCCTCAACCAAGTCAAGCTCTGAGTACAACAGGAATGAACAGTTTCTAAAATAATAATCAGAATGTTGTTGGAAATATATTGTAATTGCAATAAAATGAAGAAGAGAAACACGCTCAATAAGAAAAGAGATTTTAATGTGTATGAATTTACAAAAAAATAAACCTGTATGCACATACATGTGCCATTAACTTACAAAATTGCATTCACAATCAACACGGAACATGTTATGTAACAGCTGAATAAAACATGTACAATTAAAATAAAACAATATGAACTAAAAACCTAAAAAAGTTTATTTACTTATGAAAGACGTAGAAAAAGAGCCTCTTTCTGAGCTCATAAAAGGTAGTTTAACATACCATTACATAACAGTTCATAGTTCAGCTTTAATATACCATTACTGAGTCAGTTTTTCCATTTGGACAATCGCCGTCCTGTAGCACCACTGTCCTGCCACAGAGTCCAAACACTGGACATTGAGTTTCCACCAGCCCGCTTATTTACTTCAAGTTATTTTAGGCAAAAGTTTAATGTGTACATAGTGAACTGGAACTTCATGCATCTCTGAGTTGGTCGTGCTAAATTGGGTCAGAAAAAGAACAAGAACATTGTTCAACAAATGATGAGTTAGATCAAGTTAGTTGTGTTGGTGAAGTTGTTCAAATTAAATACTGAAGGAGTTTTATTTTTAGAAAAGTTGATGTGTGTCTAACTGTTAATCTTTCCATGTTTGCATGTGTACTCTCTGTTAGTACTTTCCTGTTTAAATATACATGTTCAAACTTGCATTTTAAATGTCTGGAAGGATAAAAGTGTATGTGAATAAAAACCATGTGACGCAAGTAATTTTCTTGGTAACAAATACAGTATTGTCAGTGTTTATCCCTGAAATTTCCTTTGCCATCCTACATGCATACAGTGCAGGTGTGCACATGTCTTGTGACTGTTTAGTGCAGGGGTGCCCAAAGTCAGTCCTCGAGGGCCACTATCCTGCATGTTTTAGATGTTTTCCTGCTTCTGCACACCTGATTCAAATCTGCAACATCTCAGCAAGTCCAGCAGTAGCCTGTTAACGACCCATTCATCTGCATCAGGTGTGTTGAAGCAGGAAAACATCTAAAACCTGCTGGATATTGGCCCTTGAGGCCTGGAGTTGGACACCCCTGGTTTAGTGCATAGTTTGTCTTACTGCATGCATATAGGGGGAACAACAATGCACATGTTTTGTTTATCTATGTTTGAAGGGGTCATCTGAAAAACCACAAAATGGCTAGCATGCTTATTAAAAGTCCAGAATTTCTGTTCACACAGCTGGTTGATGAGTGGCTGTGAGGATGTGGAGGGCATTTTCTATATGGCTCCAGACAGGCAGCATAGGCCATGACGTGTGCCACATAGTTTTGCTCCTTTACTCCATGAAACAGGTGAGCCATTGGGCCTTTAGCATAGATGGCTACATCCTCGCCTCCATGTGTCTCAGCGTCCAATGGGACTGCAGCCTGTTGCATGTACTCCTCATCATCTACAAATATGGACAGTTAGAAAGAACAATGGAACTGTAATTACAAAACAAAATGTCAGACAAACAATGCACTTTTTAATGCCTTTAAGTGTTGCTACTTTAAGATTTTACGCTTGCATCTTGTCTGTATTTGCTCCAGATGTGTTTTTCCCTCCTTTATTTTGGATATTTGGCTCATAAGATAATGTTTTACTAAGTGTCTGCAATTTACCTAATTAAATATAATGGCAGCCTTTTTAAAAACTTAAAGAGGAAGTAAAGATTTATTTTTACAAATATGACAGAAATAATACCTTATTCTTTAGGTAAAACAAACATGCTACATTGCAAGTGAGATAAAGTGCTTTCAGATGATTAAGATTAAGATATTGCGATCTTTGTTGTTCTTTAAATATCTTATTTTCATGAGTACATTAGTCCAAAACTGTAATGGAAAGTTTTTGAGTCTCATAGGCCTTTACTGTTCTTTTTTTGTTGTTGTTGTTTTTATTAATGTTGCAGTAGTTTTTTGATCTCATATCCTTCATCAGAATACAGGCGCCGACTTTTGTAGCGCTTCATGCGTTTCCAGCTGGACCTATTTTAAAAACACATCCTTTAAGGGTTTTAGCTTATGAGCTATAGCTGCTGGTTCCAAATAATAATGCCATTTCATTACAAAATACAGAAAAAGGGGTATTAGTTGAATAATTCATAGGTAGTTCCAGGTTTTGTTATACCCAATCATGCAGTGACTTTTTTATCACTAGTTTGAATTACTGTATTACAAGAAGCTGAGCAGTGCAGAACAAGAAGTCCAATTTTTCACAAAGGAAAGTAAATGCCTTCTAAAGGCAAAATTACATAAACCCAATGGGTTCTGTGGCCAGAACAAAACAAATGACAGAACAGCATATGCCATAAACAACATGCTTTCACAGACAAACAGAGGCATGACTCAGCCATGACCACATCAGTATAGTCTGTCTGTGTTCACATCAGCACAAAGAAACACTTGCATCTGAAAAACATTAGTTTTTACTCACAGTAATCCACCATTGTAATGTTTCCTCTGGTTCCATTTATGTGCACATACCCAGGGCCATTGGCATAAAGGATGCTGGTGAAAGGCAGTTCGTCATCGGCTTTCTTTGGCGCCAGACCTGAATCACAGTGAGAGAATGTTAGTAATATTGTTCAAGTTCTTACATAAAGGAAAACTACACATACATTTTTCCATAGGCACTTTCGTAAAAAAAAAAAAAAACACAATTGAAATACATTGACATTTCTCGGGGATGTATAGATTGTTAATATTTGGCTTGAACTTAGATCCATTTGTCAATCTTTTTTTTTATCTCCGTGTATAATAAGGAAATGTTTGTGCCTGTTTAATTTGCTGTCCATTAAAATGTTTGCTCTTTGAAACCTACCAAAGATTGGATTCCCTCGAGGTGTATTACCACCAAAGGTAAAGACATGAGAGTGGTCAGCTGTCACCACTGTCAACGTGTCAGATTCCCTGGTGAGTCGTGCAGCCCGGTGAATGGCGTGATCAAACATCACAGCCTCAGTCAGGGCCAGTTTAGCAATGCCGTCATGGTGGCCATGATCAATTCTTCCTCGTAATACCCCAGAAAAGAAATGATAGTTAGATAAGAACCAATCCATTTGATATGTTGATTAATCTGTACATTTTTATATTTTACACAAATTTGAATTATGAACAGATAATTTTATATCCTTAACTTTACACATGTACATTTCCTGCATGGCTAGAGCAAACATGGTTACACTTTCATAATTGGTGATCATTTTTGGCACTTATCTTCTACAAATAAGAAGTATCCTTTAGGATTCTTCTTTAGAATTTGAATGGCTTTTTCTGTCATCTCCACAATGGATGGATCTCGTGTTGCATTTCGGAAAACCTCAAATCTCATGTCCTTGGGCTCAAAAAGACCTGGAGACAGAAAAAAAGTATTTAAGGACATAAAGCTCCTTATAGCAATGTGGAGTATGAAAAAATAAACAAATACGTAAAGTTCATGTAGTGCATAGCAGTTATACATATATATATCAGTCGACAAGATAACAACAAGACTATAAAAACCATGTGCATCTGGATAAACTGCATCTGTATTGCAGTTATAATCATCATCACAGCAAGGAACACACCTTTCAATCTTTATAGTAGAGGTTGATAAAACCAGTCAACAACGAGTTTATAGCGCATCATAATGACCTTTGACACATTTGTAAAGAAGAAAGATGATCTTTATGAACTAATTTAAGCCCCTGAGTTACTTAAATGTTTGTCTTTGTTGACTAAATTATATACCGACCCATAAGACGATCAGTAGTTTTAACATTTATCTCATCGAACTCCTTCTTGTGCCAGACATAATGTGACTTCTTGTTCTGAAACACAAGGGTTCAGATAAACTCATCAATAACAGAAGTCTTTCAAAAGTTCCATAGTATCTCAAAGTAAGATTTAATAACCCTTACTGGTTTGGACTTCAACCACTCATTAATGAGGTTTTTCTTGTCTTTGCGGTTCCCTTTACGTGAGTTGGATGTAGGATATTCAGGGTCTGGGGTACCTTTTGGTGTCATGTACATCCTGCCTCCCCCTAAAATCACCTTAAAAAAGACAACAGAGTATGTGGCCTTAAAGTCATGAAGTAAAAAACAAAATAAAATAGCTATTCATCAGCTTTGCTGATTTACAATTTAATGTATATGATTTATTTCATTGCCCATGAGTTGCATTATAAAAGATGCCCTGATTTAGTAGTGCATCTCATGTGTATTGCATAATATCAAATGTATTTAATCTAATGTCATTTTAATGCAATGTATTAAAAATCACATTAGAATTATAGTAAAATACTTGTATCGGATGTGTTTTTTCTTAATGCATCCCAAAAGATGAAATATGAATATGTGTCATAATGTGTATAAAATATATATTTAAAGTACCCCATAATATTTCACGTAAAAGATAAGAAAAATTGTAAAATAATCAATTAGAAAACCGATGACAGTGATTGTTGTTTTCCTACATCAATGTCAAAGTTGGTGACCAGTTGGGTGGCAATGTCAACACATCCTTGCTTGTAGGCAGTGAAGGGAAGATCTGCATCACTGTACCAGCTGCGGCTGACGGAGTGGGCATAAGCAGCAGCTGGGGAGGCGTGTTGGACACGAGTGGTGGTAACGATACCCACTGATTTACCTGAACAACACAGAGACACAATCACATCAGAACCACAGCTGTTCATGATGCAGCTAACAAATATGGAAATCCATTGCAATACCAGAAACATGCCGAAAGTGAAGCCAACACAACAGTAAAGACAATGTGAAAAGATCTCACAATTAAATAGTGTTTTCTGTACACTGGACCATAAATTATGTCTACTTTAGCATGTTCGTCAGATGATTTTTTTTACTACACATATTTTAAGCTCATGTAGATCCAGTGAATCTATCTTAAGATAAAAATTCAGTCCCAAGTGGTTGAACTTTCCATTATTGCACAGCACACCCACTGCTGTCAATTATCTTGTGTTTTTACCTTGTGCTTTAGCACGTCGTAACACTGAGTACACCTCATTGCCAAAGGTAGTGTTACACTCATAGGCCACAGCCTTAGCACTGAGTCCTACTGTTTTAGCATTGGCCTTCACCCCACAGTGATAGGCTGTTGCAGTGCTAGCACTGTCTGCTACCTGTTTGTCCACACTGTAGGTCTGCAGAAAAAGAACAGGAGAAAAACAACACATTTTACCTTTTCAGCTCTTTTTATCCATTTTTCACAAATCTAAATGAACAAAGGTTAGAACATAAGGAAATTGCAAACAAAAGAAGAACATTCCCAAACATGTGCTGGTTTATTCATTGCAGTGGTTATAATCAGTAGTTTTTCAGGCTTTCTGGAGGTCTTCCACAGTTTTTGTTTGGCCACTATGTTTTACCCAGTCCTGACCTGACCATCACAGCATAGTGCATGCTTATAGAATATGGTAAAGTGGACAAGTGGAGGACAAAATAACAAGTGTTAGGCCTAACATAAACTATTTATACTCTGAACAGCATGTGAAAGTCATATATTTAATAAACAATAACAAATCCAGCAAAGACCAGGCACCTGAAATATTAGTCATCCTTCAGTTCATCATCTACTGGAATTTAAGTTTTCTCTTAATGGCTCTTTAAAAATTATTTTGTTGGTGTAAACCTTTAGTACCTTCTGTGTTTTTAATAGATTCCACCAAAGTAATAGAAACAAACTGTCTTTGTCAAAGGCTGCAAGTAACAAAACTACTAGATGGCAATGAACAATCAAGGAAGCTATTTTCAACACAAATCTGAATTTTCATTGAATTTAGGAGTCTTTTATATCTGAATGATTCATAACTTAGTCTATAGTGGCCAAACAAAAAATACAACAGACAATGTTCAGTTACTGAGGTGACAAAGAGAGGAAAAAGCAGCCAAAGTCAAAAGACTCCTGCAAGAACTTCAAACAGCCTGAAGAAATGTTTTAACATTCTAAAAGTTTAAAGGAAATTTTGGCTTTTTGAAAGCAAATTTAAAGAAATAAGGGGTAATTCCAGACTTAACACCACACTGCACAGCCATTCTACCATGTACATCTGCAAAACAGATTTCTATTTGCAACATCCTGATACTGAGTACAGCAAGTAATAAAACGTATTGCATTAAATTGTGGTATCCTGCATGAAGGATGTCCAAGGTCTAGCTAACTAGAAAATGTTGTACTATGTTCTTTAATAATGTATACAGCAAACTCAGTCTTGATGATGGGCTGAGACAGGAACAGCACATTTAATAAATATTGTCTCAACCTCTCCACAGCATTGACTATGCAATAATTTAAGGATTATGATTCCTCAGAAAGCTGCTAGAGACACTGGATCTGTGTTCACGGTTTATAGCTTATTGTCAGCATTTTAGGTAAAGTGTGGACTTTACCCAAATCCTTTAATTTTTTTTCTTTTTTCACTCTGTGGTTTAAAAACTTAGGCTAGAGGAGGGGAAGGGGGGGTATCATGAGACAAGATGGGGCATGTTGTAGGAAACCAAGAGGAAAATGAACACATATGCAAACCCCCAAACCACCCAATTCATCTGGGCCACATCTTTCTGTCTTTTTCCACAAACTCCCCTTTTCTTTCTCTTAGTGTTGCACTGCAGTGATAAAGCAGCCAAAGACCTATTCAAAGATTTATATGCATGTTCATGAGGATGACTGCTTAGCATTAATTCAAATGCAGCATAATAACGTTCATGTGTCTGTTTCTGTTTTAGCAAAGCAGTTCAGAAGTCACAGAGAGCTGTAAGATGATTTCAGAGTTATTGTTTCTCCAGCTATTGTTTTTATTTCTGTTTTGAATCTATTTGTCAGAAGTGCTTTGATTTTGAAAAGAATAATAGGAAAACTATATTTAGTCTCGATAAAATGGTTGGCACCGTGCTGTTTGCTCCTGTATATTCACTGTTTTGTTGAGCTGGTTTTCCATTGTACTCCACAGCAGTCATTTTGGATATTTTCTAAAATGGAAACTAAAATACTGCAGAACTTGTTGCAAGTCAGTAAGTAAGTAGTATGTTTTTTTTACTACTTTTAACTGCTATGTATATTTCTTTCTAGTCGCTTGTTGATACTGTCAACACATTCAAGTACATATTGTACTAATAGCAGCACGAAAACTATAATCAAAGAGCATCACGCAGGATTCTTAATAAACTGTAAACAAACATTAACAGCTCTGGGAAAATAATCCTTTTTGTTTGAACGTGTTTGAAAAGATCTGGGAGTAGCAAATGGAAGGTCATAAATAAAAGCTGGTTTTCATACTTAACACAATAATTTCTTTTTCTTTTGAAAAGAAATAAAATAAATTCCCATGGCACAATATCCAAAGCAACTCTTAGATCTTTTCAGTCATAATAAATATGATTTGTGTCAATACGTCTTATAAAAATAATAATTTAGCAAACAAACCCTAATCACAGCTTAGTGTAACTGCACTATGATTCATTGTTTTAGCATGGCTTTTTTTTATTGGTCTTCCCAAATGTCTTCTTCCAAGATTTTTATCTTAAACCCCCTTTTCTGCAAAAGTCCAGTCTGCACTGACTAATCAGATCTTTGAAAAAAAGCATTAGCAGTGCTGTGTTGCCACCTTAGATAGGGCCACATAGGGGAAGTCATCCATGGCCAGCATTGTTTCTTCCCCTGACGCTCCTTCCATCTGACCTCGTAGGATTCGTGCTGCTGAAACTGTGGACACACCCATTCCTGCCAAAAAAAGGACAGACAAGTAAAATTCACTCTCATTGTCCATCTATCTTTCTTGACTTCAAAACTCAAGCCACTGACATAATAAATGATATTTTTTTTATCATGCTGTAGTTTAGACAGTGTTTTTTATGGCCTCTTCAGGTTATGTAACATCTCTCATACGCTACACCTTCAAACACACACACGTTCAAGCAACTATCTCTTCTGGGAAATATCATTAGTCCCCATTGTTTGTGTAAATCGAACCTATCAGCATCTGTCTGTAAACATCATGTATCCATCAAGAATTGACTTTCTAAGCAGTGACTCTGCTGAGAAAAGAAATAAAAAACGACTGGAATATTTCATTGATCACCATAAATCAAGTTACAGCTGTAATGAAGCAAAGATGCCTTTAATGGCTTCAGTAAAACAATTAAGAGATGTATTTTATCTTTTGGACTTTTTCCATGACTTGAAGAATCTTAGTTGAGCGAAACAGCTGTGATGAATTTAACTTAAAAATCACAGTCATAAAACTGATGACAGACTCTAGGCAAAGCAGACAGGAGAGATGCACGAAGAAAACTCACCCCCCGACCACCCAGAAATGTGACTAAACAGGCTTGATTTAAAACAGATACTATAGTAGTTAACTGGGAAACAATTCTTTAATCTTTGTGCCTTTAAACAGTTTCTCCTTATGCCTCACTAGCTGTGAATATAACACAACAGAATGTTTATCCAATCCAGATGTAAACCCTCTTCCTATAGTTGAAGCTGCCTCTACAGGCACTGCAGTACAAGTTGGCGTGATAAAAAAAAAAAAGTATGGCGTGATTCCAAAAGGTGACAAAGGTTATGTAGGTGTTCAGTAAACATTAAAATGTGTAAGGGGCGGTTTTACTTATAAATCACTTAGATGCTGGGAGGTGTTCAGGAGCAAAAGCTGTTTCCTGAAACTGTTACCGTGCTGTTTTTTTCACACATAACTCGCAAAATTAATTGGCAGTTAATGGTACCAATAAATTTATTGATGTACCAAAAAGTACTACAGACAAAGTGTTTCAAATAAAACCCTAAAAGTGTTTGCAATTCCATTTTTTTTGCTTCAGACTATCATATACTTATGTAAAGCATCTTTTAATAAAAAGTGGACAGAGCAAACATTGTAAAAAAATTTTCTAATTTGCACAGTGATCTTTTATTGAAGAAAGTGTGTCAGTATTGATTGTGTTAAGGAGGATTTACCCACCATCACCAAGAAACAGGATGACGTTCTTAGCTCTGTGGTCTCGAGGACGAAGTTTCAGTGCATCTTCCAGTGTTGCCTTTGCTTTTGTATCCCAATAGGATGGCTCCTTCTCAAGTTCATGGAATACTGCTCCAAGAAAACAAACACACAGAAAGAGAGTGAAAGGAGTACAATGTGGATGAAAATGTACAGAACCCAGAAACTGTGATGGCAAGGAATACATTTATTCAAAATCTATGATGTAAGTTTGACTTGTGTTTTCTTTTTTAGATAAACAAGAAGCATGTTTACCCAGAAAATCTCAAAATGACAGAACTTGTCAAGTCACTTTGAATTCTGTCTGTTTATCCTCACTTAATGCTTTAAAGTTTGGGAAGTAAAATAAGAAACAGTCCAGGAAAATTAATATTAAAAAAAAAAAAACACCGGAACAACGGAAAGACAAATAGCCAGTTCCAATGTTTGTATAAACAGGTTGACACAGACAAAAATACTTTCTCCCTCAAACCAACGTTGTGATCACGCATCAGTATAGTTCAGGTTCTTTGCTCAGAGTTTCCAGGTTGGTGTAACCTGCTGATGTCCATTATTCTAACCACAAAGTATAATTATATCCCAACTTTGCTGTCTTCTCACCTTGGCTGTCCATAGAGGCCAAGCCTACAGCCATCAGGATGGGACCCAGAAGGATAACCTGAAGACTTGTGGAGCTGCATTGTGTCACTAGCATCCCTAATCCACAAGACCTGGAGGCTGGAGAGGATGACACAACCAGCTTTCAGAGCAGCAATGAGACCAAGAGGCAGAGTCACAGACAGAGAGAGTGTGTGGCTGCGTAGACCTCAGGCCCAGCCTTTATAAAGCCCCACTGGGGTGTGTAACAAGGAAGGGCCTACGCCAGCTCACAGGCTTAGAGCCACAAAAGAGGGAGAGAGAATCTAAGAGAAGGAGGAAGAGCCAAGAGAGAGAGAGGTTGGGGGGGGGGTTGAAGTGAAAAGTTGGGACCACACAGGAGTCGTGTGGCATCTCAGCCCCTCTACTCAAATTGGCTTCCAAGAATGAACCAGCTTTGTTTTATTGTTTCAGGAGGTGGTAATAATTTTAGCCTCCCTACCTTGTCTGGGTTTCTCTCTCAGTGTATAATACAGACCTGAATGGTTTCTGATGTGGTAAATCTCTAAATGTCAGAATTATGTAGCTATCCCTCGAACAGGAAAAGAAAAACTGTTCAACCAATTTATGTTGGATCAAACATGATACAGATCAGCTCTGTGTGTCTTTCCAGTTCTTGCCCCATCCCCTTGGAAAAACAATCCAAACACAGAAATGGGGAAAAAATAAGGTCCTAGCTATTCTTGAGAATACCATAAATGATGTGCAATGGTTTTTATGACAGGAAAATTATTATATTTCCATTTACCCCCACTTTAATTTTTTGTCTGTAAAAGACCCTAATATTTTCTCCTGCCAACCAACCTTGGCTGCTTTTTCTGCGGGAAGTGAAACAGCATTGACATTTTTCTTCTGTGAGGTAGTGGAGGAAGCCTGCAAAAGTGAAAACATCTTCTCCTCTACACAACACAACCATTTGATGTGTGAATTGAGGTGAGTTGGGAGCAACCTTGCTCCACATGGCCCGAGGAATCAAATTCCCAGTGAACGCCTTTTGCTTTGTGAACCCACGAGTCTGAATCTTGTTACAAATCACTGCTCTGGAAAATCTCAGCTTTTCTCCTACTACTAGGTTTTTGCCAGCAGGGGTTTCCAGTCAGTCACATGTACCTTATCAAGGCTGCAATAAAATCGTAGAAGCAGTCTGACTAAAGATGCCTCACATGATCTGGAAACACATGAACTGGAAGCAGCAATGAACAAGAGCTTGTATGGGTATGTTTGGATGTTCATTTGTTACAGATTTTCCTCTAAGACAAAGTCTAGTTTACAATATGTTTCAAAAGTCCAAATAACTGGAAGCACCTTGTTCTTTTTTGTGTTTTTGGAACAGATTTTTGGTTTGAAAAGTGCATTTGTTAAATGACAAAACTAAATGCTAAAGATGGAATTAGATACATGAAGTTTCAAAGATTTGTGAATAAAAACTTCCTATATTAAAAAGTACAACATAAGATGCAATGATTCTTGAAAAAAAATGATCATTTTCTTATTTAAAATGTATTTTACAAAGAGATAAAGAATACACAACATGATCAGGTTTTGATTGTATTATGTAAAACATTTATGCCCACCTACTAACTTGGCTTCTAGTAGAGAGATATATTTATAGTGTAGCAGATGGTGACTTATGTTCACCACTGAGATCACAAACCAGTGGAAACTGAATGGGGTTGGGTTGGGGGGAGGGTGTCAGTCATGTGGCATGTTTAAGCTACCTTCCTGTCCCTATATAAATGTCAGTGAGTCTCAAACATATTGCATTAATGTTGGTGAAAAAATACTAAAGTCTATTATGTTCAGTATCTTCCACCAACCCAGTAAAGGACTGACAATTTAATTTTTTGTGGAATTTTGGAAGCTGTTCTTTTAAGCTGGCATGGTTGGGGATCCTCTTTTTTCTTTTTGGGAATTTTAGTTTCACGTTTTTGTAGTTTTATGTTAAACTTGTTCTATTCTTTAGATCCAAGATATCTTAAGTTTGGTTTACCTGTAAATTGTACTTATTTGGACATGTTGAGTATTTGGTTATTTTTGCTTGTGTCCACATTTGAATGGTCAGCTTCCCTGGTCACTCAGTAAGTAAGTAAAACTTTATTTATATAACACCTTTCAAGATAAAAATCACATAATGCTGTAGATAAAAACACAGTATGACACATAAAATAATAAAAAACAGGTAAAAGCAACTTTAAAAAGATGCTTTCTTAGCTGCCTTTTAAACGAGATCACTGAGTTTACAGATCTCAGGCTGAGAGGAAGTGAGCTCTGAGGGAAGGAGCTACTGCTGCAAACGCTCAGTCATCTTTTGTTTTTAATCAGTTTTTCCCAGCTAATAGACCCTGGTCACATGACCTCAGGGACCTGCTGGAGATGTGGGGCTGCAAAAGGTCCTTTATAGGCAGGTAATTGATTATTAACAGCTCTATAAGTTAAAACCATAAGTTTAAAATGAACACTGTAATGACTGGGGAGCCAGTGCAGCTGGTAAAGTAACGGCTTGGACGATTTAGTTAAAAGCCTTTCAGCAGCTTTCTGGACAAACTGAAGATGTTCCAGTGACCTTTTAGTTCAACAAGTAAATAAAGAATTACAATAATCAGACCTGAGGAAATAAAGGCATGAATAATCATCTCCAGCAGGTCGTGATACAATTGGACTCAACTTGGCAATGTTAATATTAAAATGATAATAACAAGAACGAACCAGCTAATTAACATGAGCGTCCAAAGACAGAACAGGGTCCAGAGTCAACCCCCCCGCAGGCTCTGGGCTTAATAAAAGAGGCCAGTGAGCCAAGAGCCTGTGTTATCTTAGAGAGGAATCTGTCAGCAGCACAAGAAAGGACTTCAGTTTTTGCAACATTCAGTCAACAAAAACTGTTGCTCATCCAACTCCTAACAGATTCCAAACATCTGAACAAGATCTGGATCTTAAAAACATCCTGATGTTTACTCAGCTTTTTTTTGTACTGCTTGTTACATTTCTGGTGGACTTCTGTCTGTTTTTCCATGCGTCTTTGTTAGTTTCCATTTCCCACAAAGTTTCCCCTCCTCCTTGTTTGCATTTCAGTCCTCACTTTACACAAGAACATGACAACTTTACCCAAAATGATGCAGAAACTGCTTCTTTCTTGGAATGAGATGAGGTTATAAATAAACATGATCCGTTTGTTTAATCAGTCATTACTTGGATCTGTGTGCTTTACCTTTCAATCTTTGTGTACTGTTCAACTCTTAGAGACATTTTTGGGACACAACTGTCAATTTTTTACCGACTTGCAATATATATAGAAGGTTTAACCTCTTGGATGGTTATTTCATGTTTTTAGCTTCTTTGGAATTAGAGATTTACAATGCTCAGGTTTCAGAGGGGTCTTTTATACAAAATTTAGATCACAATGGGCTGCATTTGCAAAACAAATGCTTAGTTTTGGCTAAATATGTCATTTGAACTTTTGTTCTACAAAATATGTTGAATAAATACAGTAAGACTGTCTTTTATTTTGTAGGTTTTATTGAGAGAACAAGCACACTCTTTCATTTTAGAATATACAGTCAGACTTCTTTAAAATAAATTCCAAATACTGTACCCTCCTCCTCTTCTCCCTCCTTGTGACACACACACAGTTCCTTGAACCTATAGATTGTGTAAATTACAGTGGTTAGCTGGATTTTGCGTTTAGATTAGAGCTCATGCAGAGAAATGTTTAGGTTCAGGTTGTAAAAGGGAGGTTATACATGTGGGTGAGGCCAGACCACACAGCCAATGTTTCGCAGAAAGGTCTGAATCTGTTCTGCTGAATTTTAAAATACGACTTTAAACAGATATTTTTCAAATGAGGAAAATAAGCTGAAGAAGGAACAATGATGAAAGCTGAGGATGCTTAAGAGGATATGTGTAGAGAGAAGGAAAACGGAAGCGATGAGAATATAACAGTTCCTGGTAGAATAATAAAGCTACATTTCCAATGATGCTTGTAATCTGTTTGGGTTTTAACATAAAAACACACACAGACTGATAATCACAGAACAGATGAAAAATATATTTGACTGTTTGCAAGAAATGATGACTGAGAACTGTGATTATTTTGACAGTTGGTCATAAAGTTTTACTGCTGACATGAAACTCGACAGGGGAACAATTAAAGATGAAGACCCTCACAACCCAGATCCACATCAGGTTTGACTACTGGCTTCTCTACAGTTTAAACTGACTCATAAAAGAAATATGGAGCTTATAGTTACTAACCGGTGAGCATTTTTATAGGGGGGTTCAGAAAGTAAATTAAAGAGAATCACTGAGCAAAGTTAAAACATGTGAACATTAGAAAATGAAAGAACAGTAATTGCAGCAGCTCAGACATGAGAGTGAGACGAGGGCTTTTCATGGTTTGAAAATGCCAAAAAGCTGTTTAAAAAATTGAGACTTATAATCCCATAAAAGCTCAGTTTGACCACAAAGTTGACTCAACAGGAATCACACTGGGCAGAGAAGTTCCAGGTATTTTCTCAAAACCCCGAACAGTCCAAGTGAAGATCCCAGAAACAAAGTGACATGATGGGTGTTTAAATGTGGGTTCAACATGATAAAAAGGAGACAATGAATAAAATTTGCTGAGATTTTACTTGAAGTACTCAATTTCACATGACCTGCAGTTTTCAATATTTGTCTGATTTGCCAAAATACATTTAGACCACAAGTGAGACGTGTAAGGTTTAACATTACAAACCAGAGGGACGCACATGTTTTCCTACTTCAATTTTTACATTCTGTTCTGGGATAAACAAGGTTAAAATGTAGAATAAACAGTCTACAAACAGCTTTGAATCTCAGACTCTTGCTTTGAACACAAAATGTTGACAAACTTTTTCTGTTCATCCTTTTCCTTTTTTGTGTGTTGCTTGTTGTAAGTATGAGTTGTGACGCAACTAAGAAAACACAATGAGAAAATGAATTACTTTCCCTCACTTTTATAATAAGAGTTCCAACTACCTTCATTAAAATTGTGCATCTTCTTTATAGTATCACTCTTTTATAACTTGTGGTGCTAAAACAGTTGAACCTAAATAACAATTCAAGGATTAAAGAATAAGAGTAAATCTAGCTCATGCATGCACATGTACTTCCACAGTGAGAATATGATGAATGGAATTATGCATGTGCTTAAATTCAAAAACTGAAGAAAAAACAATATGTTTGTGTGTGACTTTAATGGCAAATATAAGGGCAAATTTATGATTGAAATACTACATATAACTGATTGGCACATAATAATGTGGTGGCACAAATAACCAGACACTCCTTTGAAGGGCACATGCTTACTTTATATGAATTAGATCAAGTGTGAAGAATTCATGTTTTTGAAATTTAACTTTATGTACATTTCTTTTTATCAGTATGTTGGTGCTTTTTATGTACTTTTTAAAAACCCATCTTTAATTACCTAAAACTTTCAATAGGGTAAAAAGGAACCTGGATCGGTTCCTAGTCATCATCTACTAAGTCTAATAATAAAGAAAAAAAATATTTAAATACTTAATATGGCTTCAGTACAATTATCATTAGCAATTATCAATGTAGGCCTAATATGTGTGTGTTTTCCCCTTGCTGAGGTATTTTTTGCAGTCTCACACAGTGCCTCCTGAGAGCACTGGGTGAGAGGATTGTTTTATCCTCCTTATCCTCATGGTGTCGCCCTCTTTTTTATTCCATAGTCTTATCTCAATCTTGGCGCTGGAGGTAAATGGCAACCTCGGAAGGAGAAAAGTGTTTATAAATCTCTTCCATCTCAAATTCCATGTATTGTGCAAATTATACTTGGTCAACAAAGCTGATTCTGATTCGTTAAATCTCCAAATAATCAAATGAAACAGAAACAGTTAATAATGCTGACAATTTGTGGTCTTTGTGACAGTAAAAATAATGGCACAAGCAAAATATTTCAGATTTGACAATAGTAACAGCCAAAGCAGGTGATAAGACACCAAACGAACTTAACAAATGGTTTTGAAAGTTTTACCGAACAGTAGTTAAAGAGTCAGTGAATGTTTGGAGTTACAGTTTGAGAAAATGGTTTGTCGCATGATTCACATGACTTGGCAGTACTGTGTCACCACAGTGAAGGAAACAGAGCTGTCCATGAATCACTTTTCCAAACATCCCAGAACCCTTTCAGAACGCCAGTTTTTGTGACGATACAAGCTAAAAAAGTTACCTGGCAAACTGGCTCAGCATTTCAGCAACAATACAAGGAATTTAAAGACATTTAAGGTATTTAAATTTCAGCAGAACTCAGAAGACGAAATTATATCCAGATCAGACTGAAACTGGACGGAACAACTGAAGAGGATGGACTGATATATACGCATGTGTCTTTTTAATGACTTGGCAGCAGCTGAAATTAATATTCTGATGACTGAGACAGCTTAAAGTAGAATTTCTTCCTTTAATATTTTAGAACATGTCCTCTGAACTCATAGATACATGGGGAAATTGCTAATATTTCTCCCCCTCCCCGTATCGTAGTGTTTTCTGAGCTCTTACTTGCTAGATTTTCTTT
>SSNP01000009.1:8049024-8061749 GCA_006937955.1 Pachypanchax playfairii
TGTGTGTTTTCCCCTTGCTGAGGTATTTTTTGCAGTCTCACACAGTGCCTCCTGAGAGCACTGGGTGAGAGGATTGTTTTATCCTCCTTATCCTCATGGTGTCGCCCTCTTTTTTATTCCATAGTCTTATCTCAATCTTGGCGCTGGAGGTAAATGGCAACCTCGGAAGGAGAAAAGTGTTTATAAATCTCTTCCATCTCAAATTCCATGTATTGTGCAAATTATACTTGGTCAACAAAGCTGATTCTGATTCGTTAAATCTCCAAATAATCAAATGAAACAGAAACAGTTAATAATGCTGACAATTTGTGGTCTTTGTGACAGTAAAAATAATGGCACAAGCAAAATATTTCAGATTTGACAATAGTAACAGCCAAAGCAGGTGATAAGACACCAAACGAACTTAACAAATGGTTTTGAAGAACAGTAGTTAAAGAGTCAGTGAATGTTTGGAGTTACAGTTTGAGAAAATGGTTTGTCGCATGATTCACATGACTTGGCAGTACTGTGTCACCACAGTGAAGGAAACAGAGCTGTCCATGAATCACTTTTCCAAACATCCCAGAACCCTTTCAGAACGCCAGTTTTTGTGACGATACAAGCTAAAAAAGTTACCTGGCAAACTGGCTCAGCATTTCAGCAACAATACAAGGAATTTAAAGACATTTAAGGTATTTAAATTTCAGCAGAACTCAGAAGACGAAATTATATCCAGATCAGACTGAAACTGGACTGAACAACTGAAGAGGATGGACTGATATATACGCATGTGTCTTTTTAATGACTTGGCAGCAGCTGAAATTAATATTCTGATGACTGAGACAGCTTAAAGTAGAATTTCTTCCTTTAATATTTTAGAACATGTCCTCTGAACTCATAGATACATGGGGAAATTGCTAATATTTCTCCCCCTCCCCGTATCGTAGTGTTTTCTGAGCTCTTACTTGCTAGATTTTCTTTCAATCACAAATAGAAACAGCCAATCCCGCTGCCCATAATCCATTTAAGCACTGGAATTTGTGAGTATGTTTGAACAACCAAAGAAAAAACCTTCTGAAAAAATGTTTCATGCATTTTTCCTTGATCAAAAAGGATAACATCATGAAGTTAAAGAAGATGAAATGAGACATTTATAAAGACTTGGAAGACAACAACTGACCGCACTCACCAAACACTCAATTAGATTACTGTCATGATTTGGCAAAATCACAAAAGAACACGTAGAAATTTGGGCCTTTCTCCATCTGATGTAGCCTGCCTGACTGGATCCAAATCCATATAATGTAGACACAAGCATCAGCAAAGCCTTTTAACTGGGACATGTGCTGCATTATTGATCTGCTGTGTCCCAGTGAGTTTTTACAAGCACCAGCGCTGTCATTTAAAAAGATAGTAACAGGAGTCTTTCTACGGAGTGACAATGAAGAATGAAGTTAAATTCCAAATACAAGTTAAAAACTCATGATTGGTGCACAATATAGTGCACACGACTGATAATGATGCAAAACTTGGGTGCCCACGCTGCAGTTTGACATATCAGCACAGTGAGAAACACATGAGGAAACAATGCTTCATATGGACAGATATGTACACCAACATACAAACTATAGGACATGTAGAAGTATGAATTACAAATCTCTCACCTGTTTGCTCAAGTGAGCTGTTTCCAAGATTATCAAATAATCTAACTGATGGACTTTCATAACAAATTAAAAGTTGTGATATGTCTCTCATTCTAATCATGTTGCTTTTTATTATTTTAATATATGTAACAGACAGTAAACCACCATTTTCCAGAGAGAGGTCAAGGTCAGGATAATGTCCTAAATTAAACAGAATAATTTTATTTACTCCCAATTACACTTTAATCTTTTTGCCTTTTGCAGTACATTTGAGAAGATGGATAAAAAGATAATAGCACTGCTAAGGGGGCCTTTTCCCCCACGTTCACAATGTTTTCATTGATTAATTTGGCATGGTGTTGAAATATTTGCCTGCATAGATAGAAGCTGCAGATTATTAAATGTTATCTGCTCAGGTGTTGATAGAATTGGAGAATTGGAATGCAGGAGGAGTGAACTGTAGGTCACGGCGAGATGAAAAATTGAGGCAAAAAGAAGGCAAAAAATAATAATTTACAGAGTTAAACTTTTTTTTTTTGCCTAAAATGTTTATTTAATATCTACTTAACACATTTATTTTACCATTTTTTTCAGCTGATAAAAAACAGCAGAAATAGGAAGTTTAGCAATGGAAGCTAACATGTTGCTCATTTTACACAAGTGACAGTGCTGTACTACAGACATGCTTTTACTACTTGATCCTAAAGACATCAAGTAAAGTTATCAATTAAGTTGGGGGAAGGAGTCAAATTTAGGTCCAAGGCAGAGTTTATGGCATAAACTGGGAAATGATGGCCAGTAAATTCAGAACAAAACAAAATGATCTGATGTCTCAAAACAGAAAACTTCAAACAGGGTGTGTGTCTACGAACTTTCATTGTACTCTCGCTGATTTTAGACCAACAAGTAACACTGAAAAAATGTAGACTGCAGCTTCAAATTTACACTGAGAATTAAAAATCACAATGCATCAGACACAATGTTATGATGAAAAAGCTTTCATTGGGTTTCAGTGACCACATTAAGTCTTTCCCAAGATCACTAGTTTCACTAGTTGCTAGACTTTGTTTTTTTTGGGGGGGTCTCCCATGGCAACGTCTTATATCCAGAAATCTGACTCACCTGTACATCCAGTAAAAAGAATTATAAACATTTTCTTCAACAGTTTGACATTTTTCTTCTCTTTCTTACAGTTAATCCTTTCCTCCAGCATCTCACTTCACATCCTTAAGTCTCCAAATACCAAGTAATTAAAATTGTCCTCTTGCAACTCTTGTCAGAGTTTGTCACTCCCAAGGTGTCAAAAAGAAAAAACAAACATCAAATTTATAAGATATCCGTGTGCTTTTTTTTTTTTTAGCGTTAGCTCGAATCTTTAGTTTGACAGAGAGGCAAAGAAGGTTGTGGAAACACACATTCACTTTTTATCAGTTTGCGTCAGTAAAATCCCTCAAATCAGAACGCAGGCCCATTTCCCTCAACACGCTGCCCATTTCAACCCTTTCGCACTGCATTGAAAGAAGGTTTCTCTCTCTTTTCCTTTGAGGACACATAGCTGTCAGCAGCTAAAGCAGCTAACATAGGTTCAGGCTTTGTAGTTGGCTGCAGGAAATGTCTGAATTGTTTCAGAGAAGTCAAAGGGACAAAGGGTTTTAGAGAAGGTAGGGAAATAAGACAGGAAGTGAGGAATAATGCACAAAACCAACAGACATTCAAGAATTTGTATTCAAGTTGGTTGAGACTTTGATAGAAGATATTGTATCAACACATAAATGTGGTGAACCTTGCATTTCTCCTACTCAACTAAACCCTTACCCCAGATCTCCTCCACATGAAAGAGTCTTCATTACAGTGGGAATCACATGTGTGGACAGATTCAAGGACGGGGAATAAGAGAGATGGGAGAAAGAAGTGAAGCTGGATGAACTGAGGGGTGGGAGAACGAGAAACAGAGGCATCAATCAAACAGAAAATCAATACTGCTGCTGTTTGCCTCATATGGTAAGACCTTGGACAAGACAAGAAGACACAACTAAATAAAGCGCACACAAGCATTCACAGATTAGATTTTTATTAGTATTCATGTTAGTAAAGTCAAAAGAAACAATGTGTCCTAATTGGGTTCGTCCTCCTTTCCTCCAAGGTTTTGTTTCCCTTTTTTGAAAGGAAGCCAGAAGGAGTTCCTTTTCCTTTATACGGCCACCCAGACATGATGTGGGAACGCCGTGTCAGGTAGTGAGGTCAGGAGGCTCTGTGACTGGCGCTTGAGGTCAGACATTGGTTTATTTTCCAAGCAAATCTTCTGTCCAAAAACATCCTCTGCAGTCGCCAGGTGCTGACCAGAGAGAGAGAGAGCGCTAAATGTGGGTGAGATGCTTTAGGAGACAGATGGCTTGTTTAATTCAACCAGCTCAGAGACATCTATTTCTTATTACAAATTGAGCATTTAGGTTACACACTTACACACTTACTGCCAGGATTTGCTGCTGACATTTTATTAAAGCCACAATGGCCCACCCAAGTAACTGTAGAGGTGTCTGCTACGTTTCACACAGTTTGAGATCAACTACATCAGTAAGATGTGAGCTCTGCAACCCTAATATTTAGTTTGTTCTCCCATCAGTCACCATTTTTATCATGACAGTTTCACTGATGGAAACATGAGAACATTATTTTCTCTGTCTGCTTTGTTTTGGACTGGTGAAACATTTCAGTACAAGGTAAAACTCTGTGGAGACGAAAGTTCCACATAAACTCACCTGCACACAATCAAGGTACGGATACGTGTACAAACAGAACTCTACATCCAGAAAAAAAATATCTGAGGTGTTTATTCATTTTAAGCCAAAACAGTTTCCAATTATGTGCATGGAGGAGATGGAGCTTACTCACTGTGTTTTATTACAACCATGTTTTCAGATTATTTTAGGCAGCTAGTTGGAACCACTGCTGCTTTGCCAGTATTTTTTTAGGAACACTAATACATTCATATTTGTGGTTTTGAATAAAATACCAACAACTGGATGGACAACTGCTTTGAAATTCAGCACACTTAAACACTTCTTCTACAGGATGCATTTAATCTAATATAATAGGGTTTAGGCCATAATCCTCAAACATTACTAGAGTGAAATAAGTTCCAAAAGACACAGAATCAAGATGGCTCCTTTCTTCAGCCTTCCTAACCTGTCACATTTAATCATGCTGTCATATACTGTTCACCTCTCCATATGCCTTTTGTGGTAACAAAACAAAAAAACTTTTAGATTATGCAGAACCACGGTTTCAAGATCTGTTTTTTACTTGTAGCTATTTACTCCAGATATGTGAATACTAATACAGTTTGTTACATGCCTGTAGTTCATACAGTCATTTGGTGATTGTTTGTTACACTCAAAGGCATGATTCATGTCAGACTGCTCCATGTTTATGAACGCTTGATTTATCAAATGAGATAAGGATTTTATGAACAACACAAAGTAACCTGTGAAAATTTGAGATTTCTTTAACAAAAGCTGATGTGAAAAGCTGCTTTTGTCAAAGTTACTTCACCCCACAAGTCCAAGGGATGGAAAGTTACAGAGCTATACCCCTCTGAAAAAATAATGAGTTGACCAAACTATATAAATCCTTTACCACTAGCTTCCTCTGGTTCCTCAGTGATTGTATTTAACCTTTTCCACAAAGATAATAAAGAACAAAAATGTCTGTATGTTTGTCATTGACACTTCTAATAAAAGCTTATGGAAACAAAAGGTCTGATTTAGAATAAATAGCTTGAAGTAAATCAAAATTCAAGACATATCTCTGGCTGAGTATAGTTACTGAAAGATGGAAGCAGGTTGTTATGAACAATTATTTAGCACAGATTATTCATGTTCTTTTTTTTCATAATTAAAGTTTACTGCAGATATTTTAGCATGTTGCTGATCCACATGGTCAGGGGGTAATGCTTTAGATTGTATGTGTGTGTATGCGTGTGTCAGTTTGTGTCACAAGCCACAGACCTGATGATGACAGCATGTCTAGGGGCCCCACATCTGTCAGCATTTTCCATCTGCAAGTCTGCCTGCTGTCAATTAACCCCTGTCAAAAAAACCACAACTGGCTTAACTGGTAAATCAATCAGGACAAATGCAAACACTGCAAAAATATGTATACTTATTATTGTTTTCTAGAATAAGCTTTGTAAAAAAAGAAATACTCAGTATGTGACAATTTAAATGTTTAAATGTACGAAGAACCTCAAAACCTGCAGGAACAAAACACAGACACTGCATAACATTAAAATTTGATAATTTTTTAAGATAAAATTAAAAAATTCCTGAACAGGAGATTGCTCAGGTTTATTCCCTCATCCAGCTGGTGGCGACATCGTGCTGAACACAATCGCTTTTGTTCCGCTGAGAAGCAAAGAAGAAGAGAAGGTGGAACCAGTATTTTCTAGAACAAATGTTTCCGGTCGACGGTATTTTGCATTTGGACATTTATTCGCGCTGAAACGCAGTGTATCCGATTCGTTTTTTTGTTTTTAGTTTCTGATAAAACATTAATGGCGTTGCCAGGTATGAGTTTCATCTGAGTAATTTTTGGTTTATTAACATGAACTTACCGAAAGAAAGCGCTACACGTAAACACGTAAAACTGCTGAGAAACTAGTAATTTAAAACAGCTTAAATTCAAAGTTGTTGCTACGTATTGGTAGAAATCTTGTATATAGACAGTTTCTGTGTTTCATTTTATTCAAAATAAAGAACGTGTCTTAAATGTTAAATGATTTTGTTCAACAGCTGCCAACAAAGACAACATCCGAGCTGGATGCAAGAAATGTGGATACCGTAAGTAGAGCTTTAATCTACAAATCTTCAGTCCAGTTTAAGTTTTTTTTTCTTTTGTTTTCATTTCCAGCAGTTAGAAAAACATTGAGATAAACTGTTCCTCCTGGTCAGAGCGAGGACAACACTCACATAGATAAAAGAATATACAGTATGTATAGTTTATATTTAAAATTTATCAGAGATTCAAGCTGTTGAATGAAGCTGGTTCACATGATTCTGGCTCATTTAATAGAAATGTATCTTATATGAAACTGCGTCTGTAACAAATATGTTTTAAATGATAAATGGTGTGTACTTTTATAGTGCTTTTCTTAATCATATGACTCCCAAAGCGCTCCACGCTACAGTTTGTCATTCACACACACAATCACAGGTTTGGTGGTGATAAACGACACACATGTTGTAGCCGCAGCTGTCCTGGGTCACAGACTGACCACCACCAAACAGGCAGGATCGGTGAAGTGCTTTGCCCCAGGACACAACCGCCAAGTGATTTTTTTTTTCTGGGCTGAGCGGGGATTTGAACCAGTGACCCTTTTGTTACCAGACGACCTGCTCTACCACCTGAGCATTGCGGCCTTATCTCGTTATGATTGTTAGGTTTTACTTGACAGTTAAAGGTTATACAATCGATTACCAATAATAATTGGATCACTTTGGAAATGGTTTTGGACTTGTACAAGTCAGACAACTCACAAATCACTTCACACACACACACACACACACACACACACACACACACACATGTTTGGTTTTGATGAACTACACGCTGCAGCCACAGCTGGGGCGGGCTGACAGAAGAGAGTTTGCCACAGGTGGCCAAACAGTCTAAAGGACAGACGGGAGGTTTCAAACTGGGGATCCTCCAGTTTCCAGACGTCCTGCTCTACTTCCTGAGCCAGTGCTCATTTCACACCCTGATTGCTTGCAGATTAAAAAGTCTACACCCCCATCGATTTGATTAATTATTTATTTATTTTTGTGTCTTGTTTCTCAGCGGGGCATTTAACCTTCGAGTGTCGAAATTTTGTCCGAGTCGATCCCCAAAAAGACATCGTCTTGGATGTGAGCAGCACCAGCAGCGAGGAAAGTGAAGATGAAGAACCAGTTTCTCAACACAGTGAGAAACTGGAACGAAGTGGGCAGCGTCATAAAGGTCAGATATCACCAAACTTTGATTCCTCAAAATTGTTGCACACTCTTATTTTTTGTGACTCTTGTATTGTAGAAGTTTCTGATATTAAAGTCCTGCTTGTCATACATGCAGCTTTACATCGACATACAGTAATTATTCATTCTTCATGTCCATGTTAGATTCCCATGATGATGAAGACAGAAAAAAGAGACACAAACGGAAGAAGAGCAAAGACAGGAAGTCGAGAAAAAGGTACATTTTAATCTTGTAGTGAGCCTGAAATTTCAATTGTATCATTTACACCAAGCGGATTTGTCCTTTTTGCCTAGATCTAATTCATCATCGAGTAGTGAGGAGACAAAGAAGAAAAAAAAGCGAAGCAGATCCAGCTCGTCATCAGACGAAGAGGAGAGAAGGAAGAAAAAGAAACAAGGTCACAAGAAGAAAAGCAAGAAGAACAAAAAGGAACACGGGAAGCATCACAAAAAGAGAGAGAGAAAAAGGAAACAAAAATCCTCCTCCTCTTCCTCCTCTAGTGAATCTTCAGAAAGTGACTGAAACAAACTGCAACTTCCGGATGTCTGACATTTTGTACAGAAGTTTATAGAAAATAGACTTTGACATTTTGTAAAAGCACCACATCGTCTTGTCTCTTGTCTGTGTGATTAATTAAAACAATGTTAGATGACTCTGTATGATTCATGGGACATCATGCAAATAAACACATTTTATTGAAACCCAGCGAACATCCTGCAACAAATGTTTCCTCTTTCTGAAAAGGGTTTGTATTCAGGTAAAATGTTGCATAAGGTTGAACTGCATGATAATAATAGACCCTCAGCCATATATTTATACAGCATCACATCAGTGCAAGATTTTTAAATGTGTTAAATGATGCTTTACATCACCTCACACATCAGGTTAATGAGGATAAATGTTGTGTTTGCTTGTGCTTTATGTCCTTCTGTGTTCATTTTAGTAAAAAGGAACATTTTTTTAGGTCAAACTTGGATCTGGTTTTCAGTTTCTTAGTGGATTTTTTTCACCTCAGAAAAAGTTGCAGTGCTTTGTCATTATGGTTGTCATGTTTCATTTTTTGCAGCGTATTCTTCATTGTTAATAGATTTACTTGTTTTGTTGTTTCCTGTTGCTTTTTTTGATTCCTCACTTGTAATAAAGTAAATTTGTTTCTGTTCTGCGACATGTTGTTTGGGTAAATTAAAACATGCCACCACTAGAGGGCAGCAACACTTTAGATATGGGAAAGTTTCTTTTCTATGACAAAAGTTAGATTAATCACTAAAGAAGTACAAGAAGTAAACTGTTTGCAGCTGGTTTTCAGCCGAATATCTATATAATTTACCACATCTGGATAAGCTGCCTATAAAGGAGACTTAAATTTGCCAGGGTATTAAGAGAAGCTTCTGTCTTCATAAGGTTTGATTTTATTTAATATAACATGGTTAATAACACATTATTGTTGTATTTTTATAATCTGAGACAAATTTATCTTTGAGAAAAACCAGTAGAAATACATTAACTGCCCATAGATTTATTACAATGTATGAGTTTAAAGTCCACCTAGTGGTGATTTTGGATTGGATTATCTGAGATTACAGCCCTCGTCCCTCCTGATAACATGCAATGAAAGCATAAAGACAGATGAATGTACAGAAGTGATAATAAGCTTCACATCACTTGTTTTATTTGCCAAACAATCATGAATAGACTCAAATTGTTAACTGAGTGTATCACTTTGGCATTTCTCCTTGATGGAAGAAGTGCCTGTGTCAAACATCAGTCTCATTGGAACCAAAAACTTGGAAGGAATTTAATGAAAACAAAGAGTCTTTTGTGTCAGATTCTCACAGGGAGGTCTAATCAGTTCTCTTTTTTATAAATTATATGGAATTTACACAAAGAAATAATCCAAAATTGAGTGAGAGATGACACTGATCGTACCGTTTCAGACACCTGGAATGAACTCTGAAAGGATGAGCTTTTATTTTAAGCCTAAGGCTGAAATGCCTCCTCGTCTGCAGCTTTTCATCCAGGTAAGCAAAGTGGCGAGTCGCTGCGATGGCTGATAAGAAGGCTTGAAGTCAGTTTTGTTTTTTTGTTTATTAAATTTTCATAAAGGCAACATGATTAACACTCTCCTGGTTTCAGTTTGGATGTTCTCTCAAACCTATAAGAGACAAACCAAGTAAAATGTTTGTTTTCCATTTATTTTGAGCCTATATTTTGTGCATGACTTTATCTTGACATTCAATCTCTGCTGTGGTTAGATAAAAACAACTTTTTAATGATTGCTTTATTTATTGTACCTTCATGGTGTCAGTAAGGTACGTAACAGCAGAAGAGTCGATGTCTACATGAGAAAACACGGGTTTCTGGAAGGCTTCATGGTTTTTTTCTATCTCGGCTCTGTGACAGGTGTTTAAAAATAGGCTATTAATTTGACTTTGCCTCGGGAAAGGGGAGGTTTTCATCAAATATTTGCAACATCCTGACAGCATCATGCATGGCTGCTGATCAGAGCATTCAAATGATACATATTCCATTCCTTTATCATTATTTTTCTTTTTGAGGTCTTAAAGATAACGTTGGAGAGCAGATGATAAAGTTTGTAGTAATTTGTGACATTTGATTTCAGAGGGAGCAGCTATGATGATGGATTTGTAACTTGAAACATGTCCTTACCCTGTCTCATGAAAATCTTCACAGGAAAAAGATTTTATTTATCTGCCTTTCACAAAAGCTAATACCTGGACTGAAATACAAAGGTTGTAAAGTTGAACAAAATCTAAAAAAACAAAACAAAATACATTTCTACAATTTCTTTGACAGTAAAAAGACAAGAACATTAAAATGATTCAAAATTTAGCAACATAAATCCTTTTCACGAAATTCTTTATGTAAACATGAACTATTTAATTCAGACTGAACTATTAACAATTCAATGGGATCACAAAATAAATACATATATATATATTTATTTGTGAATGTTGAAGAAAACTGCTGCAGAAGTTTTGACAAAAGAAACTTTCCTTGTGCAGATGGCCAGAGGACAACTTGCTACAGAAAAACAAATGAAGTTGAAGGAGTGCTGCCGTGTGCAGCCACACTGAGCAAACCATATGCTGTTTGTAGAAGAAAACAACTAAGATTTTCAGCTTGTATCAGCTCATTGGTTTTTATTGAGTCTGTTGGGCTGCAGGAAAACAGATAGAAAATGGGCTCCATTGAGCCATTTAAATGGAAATGAGATGGTCAAACTTGTCATTTAGAGTTTAACTGCAGCAGAAATCCTCCTCTACAAAAACAACTTTGTGGCATTGATCTCAAACTCGAAGCAAATTTCTTCTGCTAAACGATTGACCCGAGTGACTGTAAATGAGCTCTGTTTTCTATTTGTTTACAAAATGATCTACCAATTTCAAGCCTCCAGGTGTTTTTAACATTCTTTTTGGAGATTTGAGAATTGCCTTTTTCTCCATCGGTGCTTCTTCTTCATCTAATCTGTGTTGGAAGGGGGCGGGACCTCAACCTGTCAGTCTTGAGGCCCTTTACAACTCCTGATCATCATCTTTATATTTGACACTTTACACTTCTATATTTTCAGAAATAGATTGAAAATACCTGATGTGGAATTATGATGTCTTCACCTTTGTAACCACTATGAAAATATTACATCAATGGTAACTTGTCAATATGAATTAGAGCACAGAGAGCTAAATCCTTTTCAAAAAAGGATTAAAGACAAGGATCAGGTGGAAGGCTATACTGATTTAGCTCCTTCATCTTAGATTTCATTCCTTGTTTCACCTCTTGGCTCTGAAACTGGTCTTCATGTAGCAAAACGTTCTGCAGGATAAACAGACAGCAAACTAAATGACCCCAGCTTTCAAAAATCGAGGTTGTAATAAATACTACACAGCTTTACAGGAAGTGTGCTCAACATCCTCCCAAAACCTGCAGGGAAAGAAAACAAGCTGCTGAATGGGGTGAGTCTCTGTTCACAACTTTCTTTTTAGTCAAAACTTTTTTTTTTTTTTTTCAGAGATCCTTTTATTAGTGACCCAGTTCCTGGGTTCCTATTCCGAGCAGCGCTTGTTCATATAAACCCTGAGGTTTTGAGGTGTTGCTGAGCTGACCGGGTGGCTTCATCTGGGAATTAACACTTGGTCGCGTTAGATCACGATCAGTAGGCCCTCTGCAGCTAACCTGGGTTAGAGTGAGCTGTTTGTGGAGGTAGTGGCGGGGAAGACAAGTTTCCTGGCCCTTGAATATGGGTCAATACAAAGCCAACATTTCTATGCTCTGAGTTTTGGAGAATTCTGATACTTTCCGACTCAGTTTAATACTTCAGATCGTTGCATTTCATTGTCATTTTCTTCTATTTTCTAAAATTTTCTAGACAAGAGTATTACTGACTGATTGCTACATCTTTTCAGATATTATAGATTACAGCTCAATCTCAAATTTTAGGTGTGTAAACAAATAAATCTTTAACCTTGAGCTTGGCGATCCTCCGCATGGATGGTTTCACTTCCACTTTCAAGCTTGGTTCTTCAGAGGTCTGTAAGCTAAATTATCATCCTAAAAAACATGTGGAGGGTAAATGCACTAACCCTATTTGTCATATAAGATTTTTTTCTTTTCTCCTTTTGTATAAGATGTAGGATGTAGTTTAAAGATGTCACTTTTGAAACTCAACTCAAGCCCTGTTGCTCATCTTTACTTGGAATTTCTAAACAAAGTCCATCTAATTTCCATAATTCACATGACGTATTTTAGGGTGACGTCTATAGGATGGTGAACGCATTTGATTGCTGTTTTTCTTTCTGCTCAGTTTGACTCCCCAAAAACCCCAGAAAAAGAAAGAAAATGACAACAAATTCATCAGCTTTAGCAGCACAGCCCTTTTGTCTCTGCTGCTTGAATCAGGATGGATGTTTTACACCCCCAACATCAGAGACATGTGGCTTTTCAAACACCAGTGACATGGTGTCATCTCCATGTTGGGCACATCTGCTCACTCTTCCTCTGGTTTTAAAGTTCTTTCCACTCCACATTTATATGGAAAGTGTTTGTGCCTTTGTTCTGTATTTAAAGCGTGTCTGTGTG
>SSNP01000009.1:8061759-8146630 GCA_006937955.1 Pachypanchax playfairii
GACCCCAGCTTTCAAAAATCGAGGTTGTAATAAATACTACACAGCTTTACAGGAAGTGTGCTCAACATCCTCCCAAAACCTGCAGGGAAAGAAAACAAGCTGCTGAATGGGGTGAGTCTCTGTTCACAACTTTCTTTTTAGTCAAAACTTTTTTTTTTTTTTTTCAGAGATCCTTTTATTAGTGACCCAGTTCCTGGGTTCCTATTCCGAGCAGCGCTTGTTCATATAAACCCTGAGGTTTTGAGGTGTTGCTGAGCTGACCGGGTGGCTTCATCTGGGAATTAACACTTGGTCGCGTTAGATCACGATCAGTAGGCCCTCTGCAGCTAACCTGGGTTAGAGTGAGCTGTTTGTGGAGGTAGTGGCGGGGAAGACAAGTTTCCTGGCCCTTGAATATGGGTCAATACAAAGCCAACATTTCTATGCTCTGAGTTTTGGAGAATTCTGATACTTTCCGACTCAGTTTAATACTTCAGATCGTTGCATTTCATTGTCATTTTCTTCTATTTTCTAAAATTTTCTAGACAAGAGTATTACTGACTGATTGCTACATCTTTTCAGATATTATAGATTACAGCTCAATCTCAAATTTTAGGTGTGTAAACAAATAAATCTTTAACCTTGAGCTTGGCGATCCTCCGCATGGATGGTTTCACTTCCACTTTCAAGCTTGGTTCTTCAGAGGTCTGTAAGCTAAATTATCATCCTAAAAAACATGTGGAGGGTAAATGCACATTAGATATGTGTCTTTATGGTGTTTCCTCTATTTGTCATATAAGATTTTTTTCTTTTCTCCTTTTGTATAAGATGTAGGATGTAGTTTAAAGATGTCACTTTTGAAACTCAACTCAAGCCCTGTTGCTCATCTTTACTTGGAATTTCTAAACAAAGTCCATCTAATTTCCATAATTCACATGACGTATTTTAGGGTGACGTCTATAGGATGGTGAACGCATTTGATTGCTGTTTTTCTTTCTGCTCAGTTTGACTCCCCAAAAACCCCAGAAAAAGAAAGAAAATGACAACAAATTCATCAGCTTTAGCAGCACAGCCCTTTTGTCTCTGCTGCTTGAATCAGGATGGATGTTTTACACCCCCAACATCAGAGACATGTGGCTTTTCAAACACCAGTGACATGGTGTCATCTCCATGTTGGGCACATCTGCTCACTCTTCCTCTGGTTTTAAAGTTCTTTCCACTCCACATTTATATGGAAAGTGTTTGTGCCTTTGTTCTGTATTTAAAGCGTGTCTGTGTGTGTGTGTGTGTGCGTGTGTGTGTGTGGGGGGGGGGGTCCTTTTGTTCAAAAGAAACATCAGACAGGGTGTAAGAAACACATGATGGCTTGAACATGATCGTGATGGTTATTTTTTGTCACTGTTCATCATAATACACAAAAAGGACTCTAACACAGACATGAAACCTGCAATATTTTTCCCAGATGTTGACATCTGTCCAGTTGTTGTTTGGTGTTCTTGCTCAATACCCCCCTCCAAGAAAACCAGAAAAACCTGCAAAATCTGGAATCTGGTAGGTTAATTCTCTCAAAGACCAACTAAACTAGGATAGATCTGAAAAACGTTCCTTGTTATGAAAGCAGTCATGAAACATGTATTAATGATGCATTAAGAATGTTGATATGTTGCATAGCAGCACAACAAAGACAGGAGTCCATTTCTTTATCAAATACTTGAGCTTCACTGGACCACCCTCCACCTTGATATACTGCCGACTCAATGATAAACCACCATCACCTTGCTGCAGAAGTTTTGAGTATTGTGGTCGTATCACACATAATGAGGAGCCTACTGCTTTATATCAGTATGTGCTATAGGACTTTGATAAGACCCTGCAAGGATTATCCATATTCTGGTGGATTTTTTTAACTTCTTAGTAACAGCTTTTAATTCTCCTCAAAAGTGTGTCACTTTTAAATTGACTTTGATCATCCGAGGTTTGAATCTGTATCAGTCTCTTTTTCATTTCCCACAATATTTTATTATTTCTGATCCACAAATGCATTTTTTTAGAAATGACAAAAAGATATCATTCTGATCACTTCCTTCAAGGCATAAAGGCTTACAAACTCCAAACCACGTGGCACGACGTTTTATAGTCTTTTTCTTTTCCTGCTCTTCAAGACTGTGCTAAATTGTTTCTTTCTAAGTGCAGTATCTGGCCCATAAACCAACAAAGGTTCCCAAGGCAAAAAACAGCCGACTCTGTAATTGTCTAAGTGGTCGGGTGTGTAAAGGAGTGCGGGTCATTAGATAGTTGGAGGGAAGTGAATTCTGTGTGGGCGTGTTTTAGTGCAGGGTTTTGTTAAGAAAAGAGTGATTTCTTCATTAATGGTTGTGACAAATGTAGCTTTTATTTTTGAACATGAAAAGAGTTCATTACTCTGGAAATAATGAATAGGAACATTTTAAGCTTATCCACATTTGTTTTCTTTGTCATATCACAAGAAACGGCTCCGTTGGAATGTCACTGTTGTTCAGACAAAGAGCTGCTTTTGTTTATAATTTCAACAGTAAGTTTCTAGAAAATAATTTTAGGAAATAGACAACATATTAATTATTACCTGACCTCAGACACCTCAGAGGTGCTACATTATATTTCTATCAAAACTTAAATGAAATAATGGACATACCAATTCATTGCTTTATCTCTGGAAGGCTTATTCCAGCATCAACAACTGAGTTTTACTGCCATGTCTTGAGACGCTACACAGATCTGTTGTGTCTAGAAAATCTTTGTTGGGTAGCACATGTAAATGGGCCCATAACCTTAAAAAAATCTACTTTTTACAGAGTTATAGACTGTTTATCATAATTTAAGTGGCACCATAAACCAAAATGAAATAAAAATTATTCAAAGCACAATGCCAATTTACACTTTCATTAATGTAAAAATGTTAATTGAATTTGATTGCCTCCGCTTGGGGGTAGCCAGTCTATTTGGAAGGGTGGCCCGTGCCCCCCTGGGCCACCCCTCTGAACACGCCCCTGATTTGTTGCCTAGCATTTTGGGAAAGATGGGTAATAAATGGTGTGGGAGTTTCAGAGGATTTCTATAGCTGCTTGACCACAGAAGCTGTTTTTGGTTTAACTTGAGATGCTAAGAAAATAATAACCATCAGCATGTGAATTCAACAACCTCATTCATACCTTTGTACCAACACAAACTTTTAAACCTGAAACTCCCAGCATTGATCAGAACTGAAGTCTTTTGAATCAAAGGTCAACTGTCTTCAAGAGATAAAAAAAATTCCAGTTGCCTTCATCAGAATAAATGCTTAGAAATGCCACGCCCCTCATGACTGAGAATCAAAAATCATTTTTCTCAAAGTCATAACTATAACTTCTATCATACAACCAGAATGCAATCACCTCTATAGGACAAGATAACTGAAAGTGTTATTAATTATTATTAAAGGAAAAAAAACATTTTTTTTGTGCAGTTTTGCAGGTATGGACAGAAGAAACTGATAGCCAGACACTTTAGGCTACAAAGGTCCTTTAGATTTTCAGCAGGGATGAGTTCATGGTGCTTATCGCATTTTTACTACCCAAGCTGCTGCAGACTGAAGCCAAACAGAAACTAATCAGAAGATTGCAGCTGGATCGATGGTCTTTGAGGCGGCTCTCCAGCCCATGTTCTTTTCATAGAAAAGATTAGGGATTACTAATCACTAATTACTGTGGGGTCTGTAAATCTAGATTTGGTATTTTAAGCAACTAATTTACAAGCAGCAAATAAAACACCAGATCTATTATTTAGAACATCCTGAACTAAATGAGGGGGGAAAGTGTTTAGTCTGAAATTAAACTTAATAGTCTTAAAGAAAAAAAAGCCCCATCAGGACAAAACTTGAATATTACTTTGTGTTCATATAAACATTCTTATATTTGTTTTGTGAGCCAGTTTACTTAAGAATAAAAAGGATTCCATTAAATTGTTACATCATTTTTAATGGGTGATTCCAGCTTTGTTTTCCTGCCTTGATATCTAGTATGACTCAATGTTGCGTAATAGTGATTTAGTGACTCATAATCATGAAATATTGTCTCACAATCATGACTTAGCCCCCCCCCCCCCAAAAAAGAAAGAAAATGATAAACCACACTAATATAGGAGCTGGTGACTCTGTTTCTTTGTCTGTGATCTGTTTGCAGTATGTTTCTTATGGAATTCCATCCATATAACGTCCTCAAGCCGATCAGTTTTGACAGTCTTATGAATTTAAACATTTCCCTAATTTAGCAAGTGGCTAAGGAGAATAAAACATAAACTCAAACAAAAGATTGAGGGGCAACCAGGGATGATGAGTTTTGCATTGTGTTGTGTTTATTAGCTGACATTGTGTTTTGTAAGTTCATGTTGATTGAGGCTCATGTTGCTGTTTTTAATATTTTTTAATATGTTTCATGTTTGGCTCTCGGGATTGGCTGATACCCTGCCTCCCTTTTTTAAATGCACATATCACAAACTATCAGTGCATCTGAGTGGGAGGAGGCTGATGCAGGGTCTTACACCCTGGTTTTCTGGCTGCTGTCCGGAGCTGGGGAGCAGGAAGAGGACGTGGCCGTTTGGTCGGGCTGCTTTGTGGCTGCAGGGTCCGGGTCGGTCTGTTTAGCGCTAACTCAGAGGGAACAGCCTGGGAGACCTCTGAGCGTGTGTATATGGGAGTGCAAGTGTGTGTCTGGTATCATGTTGCCATCTAAGTTGGTGATGGTGGGAGAGTCTCTGTGTGTGCACGAGGGTGGGAATGTCTGTTTGTTCATGTCTGTGTGTCAGAGTTGGTCTCTTCTGCTCCAGGAGGAACCGTGGATGTCCTGGGCCTGGGTTTCCACAATGGTCCACTTCAGGACCTGGAGGAGTGGGACGGGGTTTTTAGCACCATTATTAAATAATTTTATGGAAAAACCTTATAAACAAGCGCGCCGTCCATACACACAGGTGTTAACAGACACTAACTTTGGCTGCAGCTACCACTATAAATATTTGGTGTTAAACAGTGTGTCATTACTCAACCCCCATTACTGTTTTATTTGAATAACATTAAGATTGTTTTATATGCCTGTTCACCAATGCTGTGGTCTCTCTGTTCTTGTTTTTTACTCTCCTCAGGTGTTGAAGCAGATTCCTAATGGGAACTCTCTCTCCCACCTTCCTCCCGTCTACGTTCTTCTTTTTTTCCCTTTATTTTTGTTTTTGTTTCGTTTCTTCCTTCCTTTAACCCCATATCCCCGGAACTATTACAGTTGTAATAAACTAACATAACGTTCAAATAAAATTAAAATAAAATATAAACATCAAGCAGAACATTGCAGTGAGTGCTGTATGCTCAGCTTGTGAAGGTAATGCATTTGGACAATAATTCCAATTGCTCATTGCCGGACACAAAACTTTTCATGTAATGAAGATGTGTTGGTATGTGAGAACCTTCTTTCAGAGCAGAATCTGGAGGCAACAGTAAATGTATACATCAAATGAATCGACAATTTGTTAGCAGTGACTCATGACTTGGAGCTGGAACCTTTAATTTACCAATAAGAACACCAACTCAGTGCAGGAGAACATGCATACAGAAATTATGTAAAACCCCTTTTGACTGTTTGATTAGTCTAAATGATAAAGAAAACCAACAACTGCAATAAATTGCTCATGTGGTTTTATTGAATGTATTAATGAAATAAATTCCTTATATAGTGACAGTTTAACTGAATTTCAATGTTGTCAGTAAAAAAACATCTCTGATTGTTAAACAACCGTCAGTTGTTTACTTTGCTATTCACAAAGTAATTCTACAGACCACAGACATTTTAAGGGTTAACTTTTTAACTTTGCATGTATACTTCTTGTTTCATATTTAAAAATACTTCCCTTAATGCAAAATGCATATGTCCGAGAGATTGTTTCTATTTTTAATCTTTTTTTTTAATTTGTTAGTTTGTATTTGCTCTCTACTTCTGGTAGAATTGATTTTTTTTAATGATATTTGTAATGATTAGTATTTGTCCGTCTTCTCCTTGGTTCCGTGACCCCTTAGACACACCTACACTTCCTGTCCTGTCTTAGCTTGACGCTTGCCCTTTATTCCACACCAGATGACATAAGTAGGCAAGACAACAAAATCTAAGTGAATTATACATTGGGTGGAAGCCAATCCATGGAGAAAATTAATTGTTTATTCATTTTCTGATACGTCAGCGATTAGAACATGTCACGGTAATTGAAAACCAAATCAAGTCTTTTTCTCCAAACTCAAGGTCCTCCCAAAATAAGCTTAAACAATTAAAAATTGATGATGTCACTGTTTTGACGAGACCAACAATTCGATCTTCAGAGGTCATACTGCCAGCTCATTCTTTGAAAGGATTTATTACTCAGGGGGAAACTTTGTCTCTGGATCGGCTGTTTGACAACTGAAAGTGGATTTCAGAGAAGCTGATTAATGGCACCATTTCCATTTTGGACAGTTTGGACAAACTGAGAACAAACTTGAAAATCTCTCATCTCTGTTGATGTTGAGGCTACTGTTGTGATCCTTATGTAAGGTTAGGTGGAAACAAAATGAACCAAGCAGTGATTAGAGAACAATGTATCAAAAAGTCTTCCTACTTCTATCACCACCTTTAATAACACAATTTTAAAATGTTCACCACATGAAAGGAATTTTGCAAATCTGAATCTTTTACAATTTTATGTGAATGCTGAAAGTTCACATTTTTCAGATGACTTGATAAAAGTTAGGAAACTGACCCAAAACTGACCTAAAAAATACTAATAAATAAGAAAAATAACTTTTGATTGAACAACAGCTTCTGAAACGACCTGTGAGCTTTCCCAACACTCAAAGAATACTTTAAGCATAAACACGTATCAAACCGGAAGAGACTCGGTGTGCTGTTGCTATGCACAGCGGGGCAGGAAGCAGTATACCTTGCTCTCATAGGCTAATTTGTTAGCCAATCTGAGTCCAGCAAATTAGCAAAATGAATATTAATGAGCTGTAGCCGAAGCCTGCTGAATCTTCACGCAGACAGATTGAAACTTCTGTTAATCAGTGTTTCCTAACGTTTTTAGATATAAAATGTTTCATATTACTGGTTAATACTTAAGAAATAACCACAAAGTCCTGAAATTTGTATGAAATGGCCTTTTAAGTTTTTAAGGATGATGGGACTTTTTAAATACAGAAGGGTACAATAAAGTCAAATGCTGATTGTAAGCCCAAGCAATAACTTGGTCACATAGGGTAAGTGCTCTTGCCTGTCTGTGACATTATATGAATATCAGCTCAGCACCAAAATCCAATCTAATTGCAGCAAAGTAGAAGCAAATTACAATTCAAGTCAGTAAAAAAAATAAACATTTACCTATAACAGATAGTCAAAAGGAAACTTAAAAAAAGTTAAAAAAAAAAACACAGATTTTGCAGGCAGCACTGGTGCTGAAGAACAGCTCCACACTGGACAGGTCAGAACCTTTGACTTGACTCTGACTTTAAACTAGTGTTGACATTAGAAATACTTTTTAAAAACATCAATTGGAATGAAACTGCTGATACCCATAAATACTCATTGACATTGCATTAAAAACCCAGTTTTATCACATCTGCACAAAATGCTCAAATAATGCAACATGCAGTCACAAAAAAGTGAAATGCTTATGCTGCATTCTCAAAATGCTCCAATGTGCAGCTTTTGCAGCTGGATTAAAATCTTTTTACAAGCTCCTCAACTGGTATCCAAGAAAAAGGGGCCTCTCTTTCCATTTAATAATAGCTATTTTATATTCTTAACAAATCTCATGATTGTTAAAACAAAACATAGTTATGGCCTTTAATTTGTTGTTTTTTTTTATAGAGGTATGTTCATAAAACAATTCATGTATATACTCGGGATTCATTAAACGGACCAGTCTATTTTTTTCTCAAAGAAAATAATTGCAGCTCTCTACAGGTTTGCCAACAAATGCCATTGTGTATTTCTAAAATTAATTAAGATGTTAGACATTGTTTCCATCATAAGAAGTCAACACCTTTTCCAATCTGTGGTTATTTTGCCACCCCACACAGCCCCCAGCCCTCCTCCTCATTAACCTGGGGCCTCTATATTCATAAAGTCAGCATCTGTCCAGCTTTCCACCTTCAGTGCCAAAGAACAAAGGCTTTTCCATTACTGCCCTGGGAAAGTGAACAATTACAGGCATCAAAACTGTTGTGAGAACTTGTCAGTTTGTTCAATATAAATAGACTGTAATTTTCTTTTAAATCAGGATTTTGTGATTTTGTGTGTTTTGACCAGAATGTCATTATTTTAGTGTTACTTTGTTCCATGTGAAACCCTTCCATACACCAAATGTTTATCATTTAGCAATGTTTCGTTTTATTTAAATAATAACACAAATATCTCTGTAAAATCCCGTTAATTTGGGATGCACTGATATCGATACTGTTTTCGGGTATCGGGCCAATGCCATTCTAATGTACTCGTATCAGTATCGGTTATATCGATACCATGAACCGATACTTAAAATGTGGACACTCTGCTATGATTTCACAGGAAAGTTTTGTTTTTCCCTTGACATTTTATAAAGTTGTGATCATTTTTATTGATATTTTGACATCTGCAAGTACTCAGATCCAAGTATTGATATTGTATCGGTTTGAACAATCATTGAATCCCTTCCTTTAATTAATTACAGCACTCCTTACATCACAATTACTTCTCAGACTGAAGAATGTACTGTGAAACCTCGCTATAGCTGACACTGACAGGACCAGATGTTGTGTCCAATATGGTGGGATATCTGCACCAGAGGGGTAGGGAGTCCGGGTGTCCTGTCATATGTCAGTTAACCATTGTCATGGACATTTCCTCGGTACATCAGCTTATTTTATGAACTAGTGCATGGTCAAATCCCCTTCTGAATATGTCTCAAATTTGAATAAAATTTAGCATCATTGTCATCTGAAATAGATGAAGGATTCCTTCACACTTCCTGTTTAATCTTGGGAAACCTGAAATCCTTTTGTAAAAGGCCTAAAGCTGAAAAGCCAAACCGGTCCTCGATATGTCTGTGCAAAATCTCTGTTTTGGCAGATTTACTGCAGGTTCCACAAAATTTTTAACCTCCAGTAAATTACCAGATGGTAGTTTGACCCCAAAACCAACATGAAAAGAAGAGAATGAATTGTCTGGGAAGAGTTGGGCTCATTAAAACTCAGTGGAGGTGTACTGAGAAATACAGTAGCCTGAAAAAAAAAACACTCTACAGACCTGTAGTGTGTCGGCTTATTTACTTCCTTAACAATGGGAAACCCCTTCACGCTGCGAAACATCCTGAGGATTCCCTGCAAGCATTTACCTAACCAGCACCTTGCTGCTGCTTTAAGCGGACAGGTTTTACAACGTTGGGTATTTTTCTTTTGTCTTTTGCATACTGGGCTGGATATTAAAATGTTGCAACAAAAATAACTCAATAAACTTTTAGTGGGAAAGTTTAATGCCAGTGTGACTCTTGTGTGGTCTCTTTTTCAGAATAAAGGCCTTATTTTCCACTCAGGCTTTGGAAACACATCCACTAGACTAACTTTAGAGGAGTTATTTGGTGCCATAGAGGCACTGAGGGAAGTTGGCTTGGTAATGTTGGGAAAGGTCAACCTCTCAATCCTAAAGCTTCAAAACTGTTGAAGTGAAATTGTGAGAAGTACTCAAGGGTATTTATTAGTTTCATACATGATGATGACCTCACAACACCCTCCATGACCAATGCTTCTGACGCTGCTTTGAATAGGTTTTTCCTTTAGTTTGTAGAATTCCTGAGATTTTTCTTGTCTTCCTCACTATTAAAAAAAAAAATCAGCAGCAAGTCTCAACTAAGATCCTTCCATGTACACCTGCAATCTATATCGAGCAATAGGCCCAGCAGTGGCACAACTTTCTTGGACAGTCCTACTTAAAAATCTACGTCAGTGCACCCAAACCCCATATCATGGATGAGCTGACACCGCACTGCCCTTAACTCTATCCAGGACCTTGATATATTGTAACAGAAGTTTTGTGGGTGTTGACAACCATTATCAACCTATCATGTCCTATCAAATATAATGATGTGGAAAGACTTATCATATTCAGATTTTTTACAACATGGCAAGGTCATAGCTCACCTGAAAATACAAGCAATATGTAATAAAAAAATAATGATCATTTTCTTGCTTTGTCACATGTTTTTCTGCTTTTGCTGGAAAATCATCTGCACAACGATTTAAAATAAATTTCTTATCATCACTATATAATTTGGAAGATATGTGTGATACCCATTGTATCATGGATTTAACATTATTCTGATTACAGTGGCAATGACTGCATGCTGTTTATTTAATCTTTTCAACATAAAACACTTTAAAACATATTTTACCTGCTTAGTATAACTGCAGATGAGAAGAGAAGGTCAGAATAAATGCAGCTGAGGTATTTTATCATCCGACCACTCATCATCAACCACATTTTGGCACATAGACACACTTGTTATCCACCTGACAGGTGTAATTATAATACAGCGCATTGCAGAATAAATGGAAAAGACATCATGTTGCCAGAATGTTAGATCTCATTTATGAGCGTGAGGCCAAGGGATGAAATCAGAGATAAATATTCGTAATAGTAAGTTTACTTTGATGTGATGGAACAAATGTAGTTGGACACAAATATATCAAGAACGTTTTCTGAAGATAATGAAGAGCTTACTGCATGCATGCTGTAAACAACAACACTAAAAGGAGTAGACAGATATGATTCTAAAAACAGACATTAGTTTCCTGTTTCTGTTAATCCCTGAAAGGTTTCAGTGTCTGAATGTTACCTCATTATGAAAGCTGGGAAACATTCTTGAATAGAAGGCATAAAAAGGGAAGATATTTATTACAGTTTTAAATGTTTGAAACCTAATATATGAAATAATAAACAGAAAAGTGTATCAAAAACTAAAGTTTTTTTACATAATTCTAAAATAATATCACAATAATATTAATAACTAGAAAAGCACTCTGGGAAAAAACATGAACTCTTTGATGGGGATAATAAAAATGGCACTTGCTACTTGTCCTGCTTTAGTCCTCCACCAGAGAAACACATCTGGAACATGTGTAGGAATTTAATACAGAAGATTATAGAGGTCTTTCAAATTTAGAAGTCTATGAGTCAAAAACAATGTGTTTAGGATTATATAGTTAAACAAGTCTAGTTTCCCTTTCATGTAATCCTTAGAAAATAAATACGACTAAAGAGTATCTCTCAAACTATTTGTTTTGGAAGCAAAAATGAAACAAGTACATTTACTGATACTTAAATTTATGATATTTGTGTTTAACTGTGACAGAAAAAGTACTGAGTGCACATAATATAATAACTTTTGAATTCTCAGAAACTGGTTGTAGACATAGAAATAAAATTGATTAAACTATAACAAAGCAAAAAGCAAAGAGAGAAAATCGTCCCCAAACATTGAAAAAAATCAGGCGAGCAGAAGGAATAGGCACATGAAATACTGAGACAAAAACTAAAAATGGTTTCATGGTTTGTTTAACAGTACAAAACAATCTGGAAAAGAATTAAGGGAGTATTTCTAAAGTGATAAACTAATAACAAACGTGGAACTGGGATGGAGAAGCAATTAAAAGGACAGGAGAGACAGAAACAACTCCCTTTAAAATTAAGTCAATTAGGAACTCAGAACATTTAATTTATTATGATTTTGCAAACAGGAATATTATTTACATATTAAACATGATATGATATAAAAATAATACATCAATATTAGGTGTTTATTTTGCTAACTGCTGTGAGTCAGGATTGTGTGTACATGGTGAGGCAGAATGAAGAATTTAGCAGTCTGCAGATTTTTATGTTTAACTCGCAGTTCAATGGGAATTCTGAATGTTGTTTTTTGCACCTTTAATTTTTTACTTTTACCACAATTGTTTGATCAGTTCTTTCCCAGAAAGCTGCTGTTAGCATGAAGATGAGTAAATCAGGCTCATGTGTTTCCACCTGTTTGAGCAGATTACAACAAAAAGAGACAGTGATCAGTGTCGTCAGAGTTATAGTAATTCTGCCCATTTAACAGTTAATATGTCAGAATTTTTTTGTATTAGATCTGTTTTGAAATCTCTTGTTAAGAGTCTGAGGTTTTATTGACCATCTCCACACCCACATCTTCTCCCCAGGTGAATATTTTAGCTCTGTACCGACGTCACTTCACTTTGTCCCTTGCTCCTTTCATAATTGCTTTGCTGATTAGGACGCAGTCAAAATGAAATATAACTGTAAGTCATAATAATCTGCTTGCACCGTTGCCCTGTGGAGTAATGTATGAGAGCAGAGTCTTACGTCATTGCACGATGATGAAAAAAGGCTGTTACATGAGTTGAATAAGTAAGTATAACAAGTGGCTGCTGCCCTGCAGGTGCACCAGACTGCACTCTTATAGAAATGGAAACGGCTCTGTGTTTAGAAATAATACATAAAAATAATAAAAGACACTGTATATTTTTTTGGGGGGGGTAAAGAGCGGGCGTTCATGTGTGTTTTCAGTCAAAATGTGCGTTGTGATCTTTTTTTGCAAATTTTCTCAGAACTCTCAACGTTTATGAGCAAGTTTAATTCAACTTCACCTTACTGTTAAAACAAAAAAGTCTGATTATTTCAGTTTGTAAAAGATCTTTTGAAAAAGGGAGGGGGAATTTTCCAACCTTTTTCACATGCCTAAAAACTAGAATTTTATTCCTTCCTTGATCAAATCAGCAGCTCTGTGGGTAAGTCACAATGTGCCACATTCCAAAACAAAGAAAAATACCAAAACCAACTGGGTGAAAGGCAGCGTTTAAAAGACCTCTGATATGGGAAGACATAGATATTCCCAGCACGTCCATCTTCACAAAAGAAAGTGAAGGAAAAAAAAAAATCTTGGTTTCTTTTACTTGAAAATGACTGGATCCTGGGTACAAAACAAGCCAACCAATAAAACTGAATGCTAAAGAATTTTATTTTAAAGCGTAAAATGCGGAGAATGAGGAAAAATAGCTTGTGTTGTGTTGTGCCAGACTGAGAAAAAGTTGCATTGTTTTAATGTTTTTGTTTGCAGCAGCAGGGGTAGGTATCCATCCAGAACTGAGGCACATCTTGTGTTGTGCTTCAACCCCTAAAAGAGCAAAGAGAGGGTCAAAACTGAGCCAGAGCGAGTCCCAGAGGCTTTGAAGTCAAATAAAGCCTCCTCATCGATCACTGACTCAAAAGCCTTTTTGCTGCTTTTTTCTTCTATTCTTCCTTTTCAATCTAGGAGGTCTTTATTCTTGCACAAATGAACCTGTTTGAAGGCTACTTCACTTCCTCTAAAAAAGTAAAACCTGAAGTCCTGTAATGGACCAGCATACAGAAATTTCTATTTATTTACTCTGTTAAGACAAGTTAACAACATGGACAATAACTAACTTAACTAATTTACTTTGTTTTAGTCACAGAAGCTTTTATTGCAGGTTGCACGTCTAACTTCATCTCACCATCTGTTATGTTCAAAGTTTTAATAATAATTTAATCTGGATTGAGAACAATGTCTCAATTTGTTGGAATATTCAACCAAAACTCAGAGAAACATTTGTGAATATACAGAAAACAATACATTTGCATCTGTGCAGATGGATGATCGTCATAATCAGGATAGGTTTTCTGATTTCAGAATTTTGTTTTGTGATCTGAAACATTTCAGAAAAGCAAAAACAGAAGCAATCTGAAAGGGGGTAAATACTTTATCACAACACTGTATATCATAAATCCTACTGTTTAAGATGACCGTTTGGGGATTAAAAGACAATTCACTGATTTTGTCTTCAAGAGGAAGGACAGGGGTATTTTGAGGATCTAAAACTCTCCATACACCCTTTAAAAAAACTTTTTTACTTGGAGCTACTGACCAATTTTAGAAAAGCTAAAGTAGCACTGAAAAGTGCGTAAAGCCAGTCGGAAGTGAGAAACTGATTTAATTGGGGACTTTGCCTTCAGGAATTGTCCTACAGGCTTTTGTTGATGACCTCGAGTGGACTGTTCAGAGTTAATTGTTTAAGTCATGTTTTGGTAAACCCGAGCCCTTAATCATTCTTCTTGACTCTGCTTTACTCTCTCTGTTTCCACCCCTCCACTCTGTGTCTATTTTCTCGTGGTTTCTTGCTGCTTTTCACTCTTTTCCCCTTTTCAGTGTTGCTGCTCCCCCACCCTCCCACATTTCCGCTGGTGCAAGTAGTGCGAGAGCTCAGCCAAGGGTCACTGTACTCTTGCTACCTCGGTCCCTGTGCACCTCTTCCACTCGCTTCATCTTTCGCCACAATCACCTTCAAAGATCTGAGTCTTTTCACCCTCAATCACCAGTAGCTGTGCAGCACCAAGAACACACACTGTCATCCTACGTGTGTAGCAGTCCAGTGACTTTAGGTCATGATTAGAATAGAGCTGCACCATTTTGTGGTTTAGAATTCAGACGTCAGTTGAAATGATACTTTTGTGGTGAAAAAACTCATTTAATCATTGTAATATTAACATGAGTCGTAGAATATTCCTGATTTTTCTGGATTAAACATGCAGTACAATGTCAGATGTCCAAAAGACAATGGCAAAGTCAGTATATGTCCTGCACATTGGCATCATATTGCATATAAATATACAGTACAATTAAAATTACTTATTGAAATCACACTACAAATAAAACATAATGGTCCTTTCAGAGGCCCTGATTAACATAACAGGGTGTTAACTTCCATCACTGAAGCTGGAGCTTGAAGAGGAAATGTTTAAGGTTTTGAATGTGTTGTACTTTATAAAGAAGAAAGTTTTAAATCAACAATGCAGAGTTTTTTTCCCCAGAGGGCGCCACTGAGAAAAAAGAAATACGTTGCACCTTTAAGTCCCGCCCCTCTACTTCCATGAAACAACAGCAATGATAGCAAGTGTTGGCTGTCATACTCGCACCACCATTGTTACGATAGACACTTCATGGGTAAGTTACAGTTATAAAATTTATATGTTTATTTATTTTAATTCTTTTGGTGATTAGACATTTAAATAACTTGTAAATGCTGGCCGGTCAAAGTTCTTCCAGATATGTGTACGCACATGGTTGGTTGATTGACAGGTGTACTACGTGGATGTAGAACTCTATTGGCTAATGCTGGGCAGTGCTCAATTACAATTAAATGAGCCTCTATGGGTTAGGGGGAGGTTTTGGAAAAAAAACAAAATTTTTCCTACTTTGTATTACAGAACCGGGTCAGAATGTCAATTTTATGGAATTTCAAAAAGTCATACATTACTCCTGAAAAGGGAAAATTTTGGATTGCAGCTTTAAGAGAGGTTTTAAACGGTGTGTTGTCCATTGATTGGAAGGGCATTTACCATATCAGTGAGGAAAGTGCTAAAAAACACAAAATATTTATGTTCAGTGAGGGAATGTGTTTTATGCGTGAAATGACAGTTTGTCCCACAAATCTCTCTCCTCTCTTCAGATTGACCTCTGATGGTTTAGTGGAAGCTATTCAACTTATCCTAATAAAACCAAACTTATCTTGTTTTACTTCAGAATTCAGTGTTTGCTTCCCTTTTACACTTTTCATTTCGATACGCATCATGTTTAGTTCTTGCTTTCTTGATCCTTGCAGCTGATGATGATTAAGCATGGAGTATAACTATAGTGTTACTTAGGACAACTGTTCACTGTGTTAACTTATTAATTCTTGTGAAAATGACACAGCACACATCTGTTGGGCCTGTAGCTGCACGTTGCTTCTGTTGGAGACGTCAGGCAGCAGTGGATCCTCAGACCCATGTTATCCCAGCTAATTAGAAAAACATAATTTTGTTTTTGAACTGTCTTATGCAAATGTATTAAAGACACACACCGCCTGCTTCTGGACACAGGATTGAGCTGTGTGTTCAGGTCATGTTGCTCTGTATCATTTAGACAATAATGCAATTTCTCAGAAAAGCCTCTTCCAATTTGCTCTACTGAGACCTTCATGCGTCACCGTGAATGACACAGCTGTTCAACGCAATGAAGCTAGTCATAAAACTGGCCAAGAGTGAACATTCTCATTGTTTCAGCCACTAATTCATATTCATTCAAAAACAGATTTTACAGAGTGGAAAACAAGTTTTTCCTTGAAGTTCCCATTTAGTTTATTAATGTGTCACACTGTAACACTGGTCTGTTCAATCAAGACAACCAGGATGAAGCTCGATCCCATGAGTGTAAAAAAAATGATGTGCTATGAAGATAATGTGAATTCCGTTCAGAATTGAGATTTTAGATTTATTTCTCTCAACTTTAGCCAGTTGTGATCAATATATGTACATAATTAACACAGGGGTCTCTATATATCTTTAAAAATTGAAGAAAAAAAGGCCATGTCAGACATCAGGCTAAAAGTTCCACCTGCTCACAAACACAAATAATTGAAGTTGTTTTTTCTGATGGCTTTACAGATTAGTTTTGTGCATTTGTTTTGCAATAAACCAACTCAAGCTCATATCAGACCTCCTGAATCACAGTTTCATCTATGTCCAACAGCAGGCTCTAGTTTTTTATGGTAACCTGTCAGAAGAATTTGCAGACTTTACATATTAATTCCAATTCTGTTCCCTGATATTTAAAAAAAAGATTTTTAACATTTCACAAATTGATATTCATATGGTGTGATCTTTCATGGATAATAGAAAAAGCAGCTGTATTGCTGTCAAAGTTTCCTCCTGTATGGGTTTCTGGATTGTTTTTGACACAACAGTTTGATAATTTTTGTTTCAAGAAATCAGAATATTTATGTGTGTGAGAAACAGTGAGTTTGTGTTGCAGGGTAATCAGTGAACCAGCTGTACCTTAATGGCTTGCATCTGTTTAAAACTTAGTTGAAAACAAGCAATCCCCCAAAAAATCACCCACTAATGTAACTGAAGCTTACCTGCATCGACATCTGGCACAAAAGTTTGGGGTGTTTAAACTATTTTTAAATGTCTGTCCTGCTTCTGTTTAAACATTTGTACTTTTTTTCTATTCTAAACATTAAATGAATGAAATAAGACTTAATGTTTATGTATGTGATCACTGTGGTCCTCTGCTGTTATTTCCTTTGTGTGAGGATACATTTGTTCAAGCCATGACTTCATACTCACTAGCAAGGAATCAAACCACTTTGATAATGTCTATAATAGTTACTTTAGCACTGCTAAGGAGATTAGAGCATTTCAATGTTCAAAGATTACTGTACGTGCATTATCTCTGCATCTCTTTTGGCAACGGGTTTGATTGTGAATAAAAATGGTCAAAAACTACTCAGACACACAAACCTCAATGAAATCACGTAGTACATGAACCTAGACATATTTACCTAATAATTAAAGGGGGGGGGTGCAGTGCAGCATAATACCATGTTAAAACTTTGCAGTTGTGATTAGATAGGCACCTGTTTATAATACCAGTGTCTTTAATTAAAAGCACATAAATAAGCACACATAAAGTGTTTGGCATTTATGAGGAACCCATTACATAATAATATTTATGATTGTCTCCACTGAGCAACAACATCTTCTGCAAGAAGCAAATGCATGTTTCAGTCCATAATTAACACTTTTGCACCTTCCAAAAATACAATCCCACCATCCAGAAGTTATTAAACCAAACTAAGAACTTGGCGTTATTTCTATAACTGTTAAACATTACACTTTCTTGAGGAAAACTGTTAATGCTCCGACAGTGTAAAATATAGTCTTGCATAAATTTTGGGGACATACTCCAGGTTTGAGTCTACATGTGGTAAAAACTTGTGCTGCTCTGTATTAAGTATTGTTTCACGTGTAACTTTGAGCTGTAGAGGAAAGTACCTTGTCCAAATGGAAGCTCATCAGCATGGATGATATTTAAGAATAGATTTTGTTTCCCAGCCAAGCCATGTATGTATAAACAGGAACAATAGTTACAGGGTGAATGGCAACACAGAACCAATCAGTGACAGTTGTTGCTTTATTTTGTGCCACTGACTGCTGTATACAACGTAAAATGGGAGAGAAATTAAACTACAGAAAAACAATATTATAGAGTAGGTTTACTTGGTGTCCATTAAACCTTTTAAAAATTATGTACATGATCAATTACATCAATGTTATTATCGTCTTTATTAAATTATCTGTAAAATTCAGATTTTCAACCTGAATTTGTAAGATTAGAGATGTAACACTGAATTATCTTCTTTTGTTTCAGCCTTAAAAAAATAAATATATAAAACAATTTTCCCTTCCTTCTCCTGTTCAAACAGAATCTGCTCACTTTAAGGGATGTCACAGGTTCTTACTATTGATAACAAACTGATAAGAATGCCATAGAAAAATCCCTTAACATCACCAAGGTGGGGTTGCTGGTGCAAATTTATTGATAAGTTTCCCTCCTAAAAAGTAGGCGTCTCTATGAAGAAACAAATATTGCCACAAAGCAGGAATTACACTAGAAGAAGTGGAACTGGAATGTATCTGTTTCAGTTTATCTGAAATAAACATGAGCATTATTTTAATGCTGCAGTCAACCTGAAACCATGAAAAAGAAACACAATAAGCAGGTTATTACGGAACCTGGGAGGATCTTAAGCATTTAGTTTATGTCTAATCAACATTCACACCGTTCTTGGTAACTAAGAAATGTTTTTACATGAATAATCCTAGTTTTTCTTTCTCTACACACAGACTCCAGTATCATCACTTACATGCATGAGTGGTAGTGGGAGTTTGAAGCCAGGAAACAATGACCCCAGATTCCCACTGACCCTTATCAGACCTGAACACACCACCACTGCTCATACCAGAAACCATTTCAGACATCACTCTGACGACATCACAGTTTGGCTATTGTCAGTGCAGGGAAATGTGGGAGAGATGCATTCTGTTTTTTGTTTTTTTTTAATCTTCAGCCCAGTGCTCCAGCTATGTGGGACTTCAACACTTTTTTAAATTAAAAATTTCAGACAGAGGTGGAATTTTTCTCTGAGATACTGGTTAAAAGAGACTAATTTCAATAAAAAAGCTACAATTATTGCTCTCACTATGCTAATTAACTGCACCTGATTAACAGATAACTTATTTTAATAGCAGGTGGTATGTCCTCAAATAAGTGCAGCTATGGTTACCTCATTTGAATTAAAAATCAAAACTAAGGAATAAAGAAAATAAATCATAAACTGAATTTTATAAATACAAAAAAAAGCAGTGAAATTAACGATTCGTGCCAGAATCTGAGCTGGTCTTCCTGGCCCAACTCCTGAATGGTGTCCTTGGAACCATTTTTTCTCCAGCAGCCTCTTGGGAGGATCTCAGGATGGCAGCATTTTGGATTTATGTGGAATTGGACAATTATTCATCCTCACTCGTTTCAGGTAGGCAGCCTTTTAAAGGTTAATTGCATCTACTAATTGCTCTCTCTCCTTTTGCTAATGATACAGCTCTTATCAGTGATGTCATTCACTGGCTGAATCCAAATATCTCCCTACCTACTGTGGTGATGGTTCTTATTTCAGGACACAGCAACATCTTGTCTGTTGGGCTAGGGGAAGCAGGTTTTGGCATCATGAACCGTCACTTAAGCCAAAAACAGTTAAAGGACTCAGCGACAGTTAAAACAACTTGTATCAAAACTCACATAACAACAAGAGAGCCGTTGTGTTTGTGAAGTCATCTGTAATTTTAAAAGAAGCACATTCATTGAGGGGTTTTAAAACAATTATGATTCACACAAAGTGAATCATTTTTTCAAACCGAAGCCCAGAATCAATCGGTGACGAATGACAGGGTTCTTTTCTTTCCTGGTAACTCTAATTATTTTGTCACTGTAATGTTAAGGTAATATTATTTTAAGGAAGACAAAGCATCAACAGGTCAGCCCTTAAATTTGTATGTAAAATGTATTTTATCAAAACTATAAATAACATTTTGAAATAACCAAACACCCCTTGCTTCCCTCCAAAAACATTTCTGTTCCAGGGATGCAGTATATTTCTAAGTATTTTTTTTTGTCTAAAATCCAGTTGGACTTAAATAGCTCCCAATATATTAGTTAAAATAAGGAAACATTCGTGGTCAGATTAGCATCCATTAAAGAAAGCACCACATCCACTTTACATCCTGCAAATGAAACAGGTTTGTGTAAAAGGAAGTAGGGAGTTGTGTCACTGAGGAAATGATCTCAGAAGCGTTGTCGGATCTTCTACCTTCACATCCTTGTCCTTAGAAAAACAGTGATTTTCTTGCTTTGGATGGGCACTAGACACAGTTTTGACTCACACATATTTTGCTCTGTTTAAGTCTCAATAGATATCCAGAAGCTTTAAAGGTGAAAGCAATTATTGTTATTGTTTGTTTGACTGATTGGGAGGATGTTGAGGCTTTTTGTTGTCAGACCTGTGCAAATTCAACTCCTGAATGCACAAAAAAAATACAATTTCAAGTTGGAGTTTGCATGTTCTCCAAGTGCTTAAGTGGATTCTTTTCTTCAAAAAAATACAAACTGTGATAACAAGACAGTACAAAAAGATGATATCATGGTCTGAATGTTGAACAGTCTTTTTCAAATCCCCTTTTCACTGGACGATATTACTGTTATAACAGTGTCAACACAAAAAACACAATCACTGTTCAGCTGAAATGAAAACGGGACGATTGTTACATTTACAGATAAGAACATCATTTATTTGACCATAAAGTCTCCTAATACATAGGCAATAAATGCATTTATAATAATAGTACTATGATTATTATAATTATGTGTATCCACTGAACTACAACTGACACATAAAACAGAAAGTAATGACCATAAAGTACATGTATTACTTCCTCAAACAGAATATTTTAAGTTGTTCCTTGAGTAAAACTGCTATTTCCCAACTACACTTTTCTATATATCACATATACGGTACATACCCAATAGCACCTCCACAATAGACAAAACAATAATAAACATCATAGCTGCACATCACACACAGTAAAGACATCTATTAGATGTGACAGTGGCAATAATATTGTACAGGCGGTCTCCATGTTTTACCAGTGGACCCTCCCTGTAAAATCAACATGATCAAACAGTAGAGAGGGTTCATGTGTGCATATTGGAAAACCCTGTAACATTCTGTTCTGCTCTTTTTTTCAACACTTTAAGAGATTAGATGGGGCAGGGAACTCCATGGAAACACATGATTAGGTTTAGGTTTGAGGTTAGGAAAAGACGATGTTGCAACTGAAACCCTGATTTGACCAAAAGTTAAGATCTGTGAAGATTTTTTCCCAGGAACTCCATTGAGGGAACAGGATGGGAATGGCAGAGATGGCCTATTATTGGTATAAATCCCCCAAAACACAGCATAGAAAATGATTTATGTGCATAAATCTGCCTAGAAGGGAAAAGATGTGGGATCACGTTACTGTTTCTGTGTTTGTGCATCTGGGGTTCACGGGCAGAGCGTAACAGATCTAAAGTGTGCACACCTAATGTTTTGCATGGGTTGGCAGACACACCTCTCACATCATCAGATCATTTGACAAAGCACTCTAAAGTTTGTAGAAAAATGTCCATTTTAGAATCTGTGTAGATAAATGACCTAGTTTAACCAGCCCGACCTCACGTGAAATACGACCGCATTGGTCGATTTTGAAAACGACACTATATTCCGTATGCGACCCCTATCTGCAAGCCCTAAACTTAACCAATACGCTTTTTAACGTTAAATATTCGGCTTTACAGTGTGTCAGTATGTATCTTTACATTTATAAGCTAACCGTTGTATTAAAATGAGACATATTGCTGCAGAATTTTTGTTTTGTTCGGCTGAACAGGGTGAAACGTCACGCATGCGTATTTGTCAGCTCCTCTGGAAGGTGCACGCATACTCTGTCGGTAGTACGTGACTGCGGAGCCCGGAAAACGCTCCAACAGGTCGTTTGAAAACGCTCTCACAGGTCGTATTTTTTGGAGCTTTTAAAATCGACCTATATGGTCATATAATGTGCGGACAGGTTGAGTTTAACAGTGATTTTACACCTTTTGTTTTCAAGTGCTTATTTGTGAGATTTTATTTGTAAGATTTCGATAAACCGGTTAGACCTGCACAAACATAACACCAGCTTGTATTTTAGCTGAAAGAAGATGTAAAGATCATTTACAATTTTTTTTTTTTTTTTAACAGAAACAAATTTGCAATTTGAAAAAAAAGAGTACTAGCTAAAAAAACAGCAGACCATATGCTCATAAACAACTAAATAACAATAGAGACTCAACAGTGTATGAAATTACTTTTGAATTTCTAATTATCATTTTCAGAATGAAATTAAAATAGCTTTGATCTTGGACCACATCACTCTCAACTGAATGGTGATAATTAATTTAAAAAAAAAAGAAAGATTTTCCTTCTCAAAGTTTTGTGATAGAAAAGAACCAGTTGAGAGAATTGTTCACCATTCTATTACAGCAGCTCTCTAAACAGACTGATGTCATTTGTCCAACAAGCTTTTAGGAATAAAAAATACAACTACAAAATAATTTAAATTATAATCAGGTGTTAAAATTACTAAAAGGATTCTGTAGACATGCTACATGAACTGAATCATATTTATAACAGTAAATAGTAGATAAATTGTAAAATTATTAATTATCCAAAATGAAGCAGTTGAAGAACTTGTTCTAGTTTGTAAGGTGTCAATGGAAATATCAAAACTTATCAATACTTCTTATTTGAATGATTTGCAAAGTCAAGCTCCTACAATAAGACATGCCTTAAATTGCAATGTTTTTTTTTTTGTTTTGTTTTTTTTACAATTTGTGACTCCAGCTTTCTCTTTTCAGAGCAATATTTTATGAACAATCAAAGAAGCTCTGTTTTAAACTCTGTTGTGTTACAATTTTCAAATATCAAGTGAATAAAAACAGGCATTTTTGACTCAACTTTAAAATAACCTGTTAAATTGACATTTTTTGTGAAATCTAAAGTAAAAAAAAGATGACAAATAGATGCTATATATGTGATTTTCCTTTTTATTCAAATTATGACTAAATTCTTGACTAAATTCTTGACTTACATTCTCCTCTTTTTTCTTATTTAAACACCCATTAGAATAAAAAGTGTTACAAACATAAATAAGAAGCTACTAAATAGATTAAACCAATTCCTAATGTTTCATGATAGGAGCTCAAATTGGGTCAGAAGAAAAAAAAAACAACTAAAGCTAGACATTTTACAAATGATATAAGAAGTAATGAAACCCTCCCTTTCCTGTCTGATAGGATGTTGTGTCAGCAAGATGAAGTCAGACTTCAAAGTTTCTCAAGTGTGAGAGAAAGAACGGAGGAAATAAAGAGTTTTTGAGTTAAAAAATGTTTTTTTCTTAGAGTTTTCCTCTCACCTTGTATTACAGCATGGTGAGAGTTCCTGCCATATTTACAGACAATAGCCTGCACGAAGCAAACAGGCTTGTCAGCTCTTGTATGCACATGATGTCAAGCTGAATTTGTTGTCAGTCGTCTGCTAGTTTGAACATATTTGATCTTTCATTAGTGATCTTAGTGTAAAACTGACATCAAACTTACTCACTGTATTACATAACAGCTGTTGTGTTCAACTGCAACCTGATAAACTTAGTAGTGTACATGTTTCTCACAAACACACGGCGCTCCAGTTCAGTGACTTCACACAACACAGAACCACAGCTGGAGCCTGCTGGTCTTTGATGTCTCATTAGGCAAAGGAAAACAAGGGGAACAGTGAGTGAAAGAGAGGAGAGAAAAATAACATGGATTTTACACCCAAGACTGAAGAAGAAAAAAAAAATGCAACACTGTACAGACCCCTGGAGCCCTTTGGTGCCTGACTTTCCACAGGACCACCTAAAAAGCAGCTCTACAAACCCCAAAGATCTGTGAGAAAAATCAGGGGTTTTCTTTAATGGACAACGCCCTTTCCATGCACTCATCAGGTTCAGCTTCTCTCTTAGCAGGGAAGGTTCACACTGTGAGCCTAGATCTGATGCACACAGTTACATTTTGCTCAACTGCAGTTGTGCACATGATTAGTTCTACCACAGTCAACTGTTTCACTCACATGGCTGCTGTGTGAACAGAAACCAGTCCTTCTGATGTGACTTTCATAAGACAGTACCAACAGAATCCTATCCATGCACTCCTTAGCTGAGTATGTCTGTTTACATTGTGCAGATGGCTAATCTAATGCAGCTCTGAGCTCTCACAAATCCAAGTCCAAGACTAATATTATGAAACTTGCAGCACAAATTACTATAAAAATAGAGCACTGCTTTAAAATAAACCCCAGCTGATCTTACATTGACTGGAATATTAGTTAATTTGAGCTTCCTTCCATGTTTTATCTCTCATTTTCTTTTCTGCACCTTTTTGATTCAAATGTAAACAACCAGAAGTGTCTTCAATTCTGCTGAAATGCTGAAGTTATGTTTCCTTTCTTAAAAGTTCAAACAGTAATTCAAGTGCATGCATTGTTTAATACTGTGCACATGCACATATTAAGCCATGTCACATGTGTATGTGGTAGGAACTGCATNTGTTATGTGGCTGATCTGCCTGTGGGTGTGAGTGTGTGTGTGGGTGCGATTAACCTAATTTCCAACAGGTGGATCAGCTCTGGAGCGGCAGGTGTGGCTCATTCTCCTCTTCACCTGAGAGGGGATTTAAGGGGAGGATCAACACGAGACAGGCGCCAGATAGTTCTCTCTCATCACTCGGTAGAGGTTCTAACACTGACCGGTTACACATTTCAGGAAGACGAGCCCATTAATGCTTGGTCTTCCTTTTCTTTATCCCCTCAGGAGTTTCACCCGGATCTGTCGCCTCTCCGAGGATCCGCACCTCCTGCCCTGGAGAGCAGCCGCTTCCACAGGCTCTCACGCTGGCTTGGTTTTTCCCGGACCTGCTCTCCGCCTGTCTCTTCCTCCCCGGAGCCTGCACCTGCTGGACACACGGACCCAGAGCTGATCTGTTCACCCTCCAGCACCTGCACATCTCACTCCGGACCACAGACCTCTTTCAGCCGCTAACAACTCCTCCTCTCTACCACCACCATCTGCGCCATCCACGTAAGCCTGCTTTTCTGTTCTCATGCTTGCTCCAACATCACAACCCCCAGATATCTAACCTGTGCTCTCACCGTCTAGAATCCCACGGTTCCATCCCGGTGAGGCCCGGTTCCTGTACCGCCAGCAGCACAGGAGTTACGTGCCTGGCCGTGCCCTTCTCATACTTACAATAAACATTTTAAAACTGTTTTGTTGTCTGGAGCTTGTGCTTGTAAGAGGGTTCGCACCAAAACAGAGGCCATGACAACAAAGAAAGCAGCATCCAGACTATTGGATTTGCTTGAATTTAACTAAAAAACAATTGTTAATTTCCTGAGCTGCACAAAGAAGAAACTTTTATACTTCTATTCATGTGAAACAAAATCTTGTGGAATTAATGAAACATAGTGAAATGACATTTCCTATCCAGCTAATCCAGTTTTTAAAGCACAAACCTTCAAAGCCTTAATTACACCCACGTTCCAAAACACATGCATTCCTTTAGGTTCATCTTCTGTTTTCCACAGTCTTTCTGTTTTACGTTTACTCGAACGAGGACTATGTGTCATAAAGCAGTTGGTAACTTCTAGATGTGTCGTAAAATGCTGCAAAAACTCATAATGATGTGATTAAGGTGTATAAATGTCCACATAAAGCAACTAAGAGCCATGTTTACTATCCAGAGCAATTTAGCGTCTGGTTGCAATTCAGAAATAGTGCCTGTGCAAGAGTATCCAGTCCTGCAGATGAGATCTAAAATCTGCACTGATCTCTAAACATAGTTGCAGCAAAGCAGTGAAACTTGACCAGTGCAGAGTGGTCCACAGTCAAAAAGGAATAGGCTTGTTGAAATTCACTTTCACCCTTTTTCTGCTCTTTCTTGATGCTTTTCAGGGTCACAGAGGACTGGTGCCTATCCCAGAGGTCAAATGGGCAAAGGACAGGATACATCCTGGACAGGTTGTCTCAGTCTCATTCATCTCAGTGTCACACAAGACAGATAGTCATGCAAAACGCAGACACATACGTCTTAGGTTGCAAATGGATTAAAGGTGAAGTCGCATTCAAAAATTTCTACAAGCCCTGACATGTTTTTAAGTATTATTCACCAATGTTTACTTTGAATTCAGTTTTCTTTTTTTAATTCAATAAATATGCAAAACATAAACAGAGCCATAATAATCAGAAAGTTCTTTGGAAGTTCAGAAACAAGTAACATTAACTGTCTTCATGGTTTCTATTCTAACTCTGCAGCCATGGATAAGAAAACCAAGGACCCAAACCATAACTAAAGTGGAATTGTATCATATAACTGATACGTCTGCTTTACAAATAAAGCTTTGTGTGTTTGTGTGTTGCTCAGCTACGGGGTCGATCAGTCTGTTGCAAGGAAAATGGAATATGGTCACTGTTTAGCTCAAGTGAAGACCCCTTACTTAGTTGTGTTGACCCTTTGCTTATTGGAAAAAGTTGTATCAACTGCCATGATGAAGTTCTAAAAATATGTTCATATTAATCTCTGACCTTATTTCTGTTAGACATCTTCTGGTCTTTTGACAAATGAAAGTGGTGGCGCCGAAGGAAATGGTAAAGGGAAGTGAATTATATTTCACTCTGTCTCACGTGGGTTTTTTGCAGCAACCTCAATGTAACACTAACACAAATACGTTTTTGCTTTTTTTTCCTGGGATGGTGAGGTAATTAGGTAAGAGTTTTTTTTATCACATGAAAGTGGAGAGTAACATCGTGGGAAAGTGTGCAGTCAGGTCATTTAACCACTTAGTGGAATACTTTTCAGGTACGACAGGGGAGATAAAGTGACACTTTGCATTTATTGCTCATTATTTTTTCCTCAAAAGCCAACGTGCAAAACTTCACAGCTACTGGATATTATAACAGCTGCAGCTCATTTGTCTGGCTACGCTAGGAAAAGCTGTGGCTGCAGGTTTTGCTCAGATTTCGGCATTATTTTGTGGTTAAAGCTGCGGATGTGGATATCTTTAGCTGCTCTTCAGCTGCAGCATTTCTGTCAGATTACATATGTGTTACACGGAAACCTCCAGTGTTTATTAATTCTGTGGCTTTCCGCTGCATTCAGATATTGTTACATGCAACATAAACAAACGAGGCCCAGGCGTAATCATGATAACCAAAGCTCAACCAGGCTACAGCCACAGTGGTAGCGACAGCCATGTTTTAAGGTGGTTACTATCTACTAGTCATTCTGAGACCTACAGACTGTTCTTTTATGTTTTGGTAATCTATCTCTTTTTTCTACAATCACAACTGACAAGTTAAGCTTTTCTCATTATTTTTAGGATTCCAGTAAAATGAAATATTTGTTTTCTTGAAGAAAAAACCATGTTCCTTCATATAATTTAACATCTTAGGTTGCTTCTACTTTCTGTCCTTTCTGCTCTTACCTTGATGATTTTTTTCCCTCACTGCCCTTTTCTCCATATCTGTTCTGCTCTGTCTCAGTATTTAAAGTAATTACCAGCTGTATGGGCTGAGACTGTGCTATGGTAACAGCCGGAATAAAGCCCTGTGTTAAAATCATTATGACGCCATGCTGATGATACTCTCACTGTCACTTTCATTTGGGAGGAATTCCAGGTGTACTGCCACTCCCTTGGAAATGTTTAATTGTAGCTGCTTGTCAGTATATAATTGCATTAGCATCTGCAAGACATTTCCCAGAAGCACTCCCTTGATTTGTCACTGGTTAATGAGCATGAGGTGTATATGAGGAGAGTGGATTTTTTTGTTCTCACGTGTTGGAATGTGATTCTAAACTTTTCAACTTTACAAGGCTGAGTCACGAGCTTTTAGAGTAGACTGGAAGGTAAACCTTGAATTTACATCACTTTACATGACTGGGATGGTTTGAAAAACTGACCAACGTCTATGCAGCTATAAATTTTAAAAAACAATCCAAAAATGGAACTCTGCTGCGAAGTATACAGTATGTTTTTTTTTTTTTTTTAGATGAGGATATTTTTTCTACCTCAAAAAGAGAGTCGTTAAATTCTTGTGGTGGGATGTTTTTATTATTCCGCATCCATTACAGAGATAAAACTTGATAGTTTCATTTCTGCAGCTCCAAAATCCACTAACAAAGAATGACATGTTCTCCTGGTCCATCCAGCGGGCATTTTCAGCTGACTTAATGGTTTTTACCTTCTTACAAAGTGAGAATTCGACAACTCTTGATTGTCATTTCTGTCCATTTGCAGCATCGGAGAGAGATGAGCTACATTAATGTGCTCAGAAAATCTAATTTTTCAGAAAATCTAATTTTAGGTGAGAATCAAAGAAGGAAGACATCCTGATCCAGCCTTTTTAATTACACAGTATGGGTTTGTTGCTAATAACTTATGTGTGCAGAGCTGGAAATGGGTTGATGACTGTCTAATTAATTTCTTCTCCTCTGATCTTTTATCTATTGATTAGTTTTGTGTGGTATGACATTGTTTAAGTGTTTTTTTTAATATGCTTGTTTGTCAGGAAACTAGAAAAAGATATGAACATGATTTTAAATGAAGGGTAAAGACAACATGGCAAAGAGACACATTACAGAACCACCTTAACGTGGATGTAATCGGCTTCATACAACATGTCCGCAAATTATACGACCATATAGGTCGATTGTGACAGCTCTAAAAAAGACGACCTGTCAGAGCGTTTTTGTTTGTCACAAACGACCTGTGGGAGCGTTTGCTGGGATCCAGCAGAGACTATAGCGCATGCTTTTCCAGAGGAACTGCCAAATACGCATGAGCGAGGTTTCTCTCTGTTCAGCCAAAACAAAACACAAATTGTGCAAAAATAGGTCTCATTTTAATATAACGGTTAGCTTTAAAATGTAAAGATATACCTGCACATACTGTAGAGCTGAACAGTTAAGATTAGGGTTGCCAATAGGGTTCGTCTTTACAGATCACAAAATCGACCAATGTGGTCGTATTTGACAGGAGGTCGAGCTAGCTTCATACCAAGACGTGTTTTCTTTAAGGTGGGATGCAGTTGTTTTGTGGTAGAAGTCATTCAGCTGCTTCTTGTGACCCTTTCAGCCCTGAGGGTGAGATTTAACCCAACCTTGTATTTGGAGGAATGCATTACATCAACCCTGCTTGAGGCCAAGGTAAGTGTGGTTGTGCCAATTGAGTCAGACTGACATCATGCCATCCTTTCATCTACCTGGTAGCAACCATTGAGTCAATCTCCTCCAACTGACCCCCCACATTCTCATCTCCCACCTGATAGTTTTCTTCTTCAATTCTCTAAGACATCTGTCAGCAATCTGCTGCCCCTCAAACCAACGACCGGACTGTTGTTCGCCAATTGGCCCCACCTGCCAGTAATCTTCCCTAGAAGGCCACGGTGCTGGTTCTGAATCAGAGCCATCATTTGTTTCCCCTCTGATGCTAATCACCTGTTTGTTGAGAAATTCTCTGTTCCCAGGACATGTCAGGAGACACTCTGCCGCTGTGTTTAGAGGTGAGATCAAACATCCTGAACTGGCTTTCAGCTCCACCGACTGATCACAAAGATAACCACTAAAACAGCTGTTTGTTACATGTTTTTAGCTGAGCTTTTAAAAACACGGCAGGACAATCATTGGCACAAAATGTACTTAAAATTTTTCAACAACAGAACTATATTAGAATTATAACAGCTTTCAGTTACTTTCGATCACACACAAAGGGGCTATTTATTTTCACCAGGTCATCATTAGTAGGACATCTACATCAACTAGCCACCAAATTAAAAATACCAGTGCATAAGCCTCAAAATATCTGTTACTATTTATTCTATATTCTTCAAAAAACAATGCAAAAAGACGTGTTGCTCAGTTTATTCAAATAAAACATAAAAGTTGAAATCTGTGATGACTTCTGCCTCTTTGGTTTCACGTGTGTGGTCACCATGGTGACCTAAATGGGCCACTGACAGTAGCTTTAACATTTCTTTTGATCTCTTTACCTTAAATAGTTTATACACCAAAATACAGTATGTGTATTTTGTGTTACCAGAGTAAGTCTCAAATTACTATAAGGCACTATAGAATAAAGTTTTAGGAATTTTTTTGGTGTAAAAGCTTTTTTACAACAACATAGTTGTTTTCATTTGATGAAAGCAAGTAGGAGGGGAAAAATGAAAAAAGATATGCAGCCATTTTTAAAACCAAAACACAATTCTGTTTCCCACAGTTATTCCCCACTCTGTTCTATTTTGAGAAGTCAAATTATAGAAGTGAGTTTCCTATAGTTGCAATTAATGCTGCATGCAAAGAAACACTTCTCCCTTTACCCCAAAGCCACAGGTATTTGCGTTGGATATCCCACTTGGCAAAAGGGGCAACGGTAACAAGCTATAAAATAGTTACGTCACCAAATGAGCAACAACCAAGGTGTCGTTTTTTGGAATAAGTTGTGTTGCTTACGAGAAAAGAAGAATAGGAGGAAGTTTTTTTAAAAGATAGCATTTTTTTTTCAAATTTGGTTCTAAATATATCTTGTGGAGCTGAATAGTGATGCAGTTGTTAGCACTTGCAGCAAGGCTTCTGGGTTTGACGCAGGATTTTATTTCATTTAATAAAATAAACTAAAAAAAAAATCAATTTGTCAAATTTATGAAAAAAACAAACTATCCCAAGTGTTCAGAAATTGTTTTAGAAAAGTTTTAGTTTGCCTGTGTATTGACCAAATTTTAAATTCTCACATTAACCAAAACCTAATGTCTTAAAACAAGATCTACAATTTCTGTACTTATCATGAACACGGCCTGTATAACGTCAAGCAAGAAAATCCCCAAATAATCAGTCAATCAATAATTAGCTTTTCGGAATAGTTGTATCGGATGAGGCATCAACACGGGTTCTTGGCATGGCTTTCCAATGCTGGCAACACTTCCAATATTCAGAGCTAGAAAACAAAAACAGAACCTCTGTATCACCACAGCCTCACTGGGAAACACCACTATAAACAGCTACTCATGGAATTTGAGTGGAAACGCACCCTGTTATGGCTTGAAAACCTGCCCAGGACTCCCCTTTTCATATGCATTAGCTCTCCAAGCTGCTCACTGTTAAAACCAGGACCAGAAAAGTCTCAAGGTTTTACAGGCACCGTGGTTTTGATTTGGAAAGGGGCAAAAGTCACAGCAGGGAGAACAGTTTCTTCTGAGGAAATTAAACTCAATCACATTCAAATGTTTTGGTAAATTGATTTTAAAAGTTCACTTGTCATACCTGTTTCACTGTTAGAAAAGCAAAGCTGGTTTCAAACATCCTTAGTGAACCAGTGTTTTATTTTCATCAGTGCTTCATAAAAATCCTCCCCATAGGGAACTAAATGGTTTGCAAACTGTTAAATTAGACCATTTGAGGGTTTTAGAGGGATTTTCTGGGATCATGTATGTATATAAAGTCCCTTTTTGAAGGATTTGATGCATTTTCCATCATAAAAAATCATAACTAGAAGTTCACAACCTTCACAATAAATATGCCTACTGAGGCTTTTTTTATTCATGTATTTATTTGTTTATACCAAAACAACTTTAGAGGAGTGGTCCATGAAACAGGTAGCAAACTGCATTGGCAGCTCCTAAATAATGTCACTCAAGTTTATAACAGAAGCTTGAATTCAATCCTCAAAGACAAGTGATTAACATACAGTATGTTGATGAAGTAAAAAGATTTTTTTATTTTATTTGACACAACCTTTTTAGTTAACTATTCATTATGCAAATGTGTTTGCAAATGTGAACTTCTGATCACTTGAATTAAACTTTTTTGCATCGTTTGTAATAAATTCCTCTTTCTTCTATTTAAGCTCTGTCCATAGCAACAAAAATTTTATAAATAACCTTTTTCTTTCTTTGACTAATAAATGTGAGACATTGTTGCAAAGTGTTTCTGTAATCAGCAAACAAATATTAAAAAAATATATCTGAACGCTTCATGTTGTTTTTCAGTCATAATACAAAACCTCAGAATCTCAGATTATAGGAGATTCCTATGCAAAATACTGAGGTTAATAACATGAATCAAAATCATTAAGCTTGTATTAGGAATCTGTTGACAGTCTGCAATGAGGGTGAAAGCCCAATTTGATGTTGATTCATTAAAAAGATAAAGATAGAAATTTATCAGTTTTAGTTGAGCATTTAAATTGGCACCTGTGTGCGTCATCAAAAAACAGATGTCAATTGTACATCAACTCGTCCTATTATGAGGCTGAAAGCTACACAACAAAAGACCTCCTGTGTCTCAAAGTGGAACCTGCAGATAACAAACCTTTAGAACTGAATCCTTTGTCCCATATCAATGAGTTTTCACTGCCAGGAAGATTGGAAGAATTTTCAAATCTGGAAAATATTGAGATTTCACTTGCTGCAGTCTGGGGGAAACACATACAGGCTCAAAAAAAAAATCAAGGTCCTGTAAAAAAAATAAATAAACCATTGCAGTTCAAGACATTTCAAGTAAAATAAAAGAAGAAGAAGCAGAAGAAAAAGTAGATAAATTAGCTGTTTTGTTAGTGATGCAGAAGTTAAGAGATTTTTTTTAATCGATAGTTGCATTCATTTACTCTGCATCCAAAAAAATAACTCAAAAAATTCAATTTAATAAAATTAGAAAAAGTTGTATTACTTTATTAGTGCCCATTTTAACTGTGATGTTGTCCATTGTGTTTGTTTCTGTCTTGCACTATTTATAGAAACTGAATTTATTTTAAGAGTTTCTTTCTCCTTCACACCCTCCTTCCAGTCTTGCAACAAGCTGTTTTTTCCAAGTGCTATGCTCAAATTTCCGACACACTTTATGGTTACCTTTAATGATCTGATTATTTGTCTTCCCATACCAAAAACAGATTTCCACCCAACAAATTCTTTCCCTTGGAAGCCAAAGGGGGATTCCATAAAGGCTCCTTCTAATCTCAGATGGTTTAATAAAGAAGAAAGTGCTGCTATCAATTAAAAAGCTCTGCAGACTTCACACCCCACAGAATATGCTTTGATGTAGCTACAAAACTTTTTAGAAACATTTAGCTCATGCACACCCTTTTTTTAGAGTTAACACCTTCATACTATGTTACACAAGTCTGGAGTTTGTCTTTCCCATTTCAACAAATAATTCATAATAACACAATTCTTTAAACATTTCACTAAACAGTCAACAGCAGGATATTTTTTTCCTGCTACAACCAGCTAATAAAGAAGCGTGCATTTCTGAAGTCTTCCATAAAAAACATCAATTAAGCGCATGATTCATTATTTCCTCAGCGCTACTGTGGCCTCATTAAACACAGGGATGGAGACAAAGACGTCTCCACAGCTGGTAGGCAGCAAACTGATAAAACCAACATGGCAACCCAGAGCCTGGTGTCTAAAAGCAGCCAGCTACACTCAACCTCCAGGCGAGCTCTGCTGAAAGATCAAAAACCCAAGTCTGCCAGGTTTGATAGTATTATGTTATTCACCACTGACAGAAAAATGGCACACTGACTCAACTCTTTCGACCCACGCCGCCTTGCTGAATCTGAGTGGTGAAAGTGTTGCTACACATTAGTCATCATCATGTCTGTTGAGATCCTACGCAGTGTTACAACTGAAAACTGTTTAGAGGACCTGCACATCATTACAGCAAGATCTATGATTTGGCTCTAATGAGGTTTATTCAACATTTTCTGGTGACTTTTGAGAGAAAAACAAATAGTGGCTGTGTTTTTAGGTAATTTAATTTTCAATTAGGTTTCAGTTTCCCGCATGTAGATCATAGAATTTCCCTTGATTGAATTACTGTATGTGCAAACACAGTAAAACAGGGACCTGTTAGCATGAGAAAACATAACCTGTTGTCAAATAAATTAAAATAGTCACTCTTTGCACCACAATAAACACAGTCAAACATTGCACGAAGGGGCTGTGAATGAATCCAAACATTTCAGAACCTGCAGTACTGTTTTCTTATTACACCAGCCTTCCAGTATAATGTCAGTAAGCAGGTGCAACATGTAAAAGTCAAGCAATGGAAGCCTCTCAAATGTAACAGGATCTTGCATCATTAGTTTAGAAAAAAAATTTGAAATCAGCATGATAAATACATTAAAAAGTAACACAAAGCTCTGAACAGTAGCCACAGGGAACTCTGACAGTGGCAATTTTTCATAATTGTGCTACTTGTGTGATTTTATGGAACAAATTTCTTGTATGGCTCCAGATTCTGAACATATTTATAATTATTAGGGCCTGATGCTTTTTTTAAATGCCACACATAATCTAGACTAGCATGACAAGCAGAGCAGTCTGCACTCTCCTCCCATCCAGACATGTTAGAAGTCAAACACAAAAAAGTGGAAGTCAGCTTTGAAGACATCATCATTGCCACAGTCTATAAGGAAATCTCTGTGATTCTGTGAATTACAGTTGGGTTCCAGTGAAGTTCTCTGGCAGTAAGTGGCTCAACATGCCTCCAATGTTTCAGTGTCTGAGGTCACATCCTTAAAGGAATTACAGATAGGTCATTACTCCCAAGTCCACATTTAAATGTACTGATCTCACTTTGTGCCAAAGGCAAGCTACCATCTTGTGACAGGAAATAGCAAACACAGTTTTACTGTACTCAGAGTTATCAGAAAAGTTTTTTGGCCTGCAGGTAAAGCAGCTAATGATAAAAAGAATAAAAATGAGATAAAACCCTTGACTTTCATACATGTAGACATTATCAGCTGTAATTTAGACCTTTTTTCATTTATGTTGCTATGATCCTTTAGCAAGATTTATTATTAAGTATCCCATGGCGCAACCTTCACCTAATAAAATTGTGACTAAGCACAAGCTGCATGAATAAAGATATGTAAGTATGGTTTTGCCTTAGGTGAAAAAGTTAAAAAAAAATACTTTTATGTGGTTTCACAATTTTTCTTCAGGATCTGCAGAGTAGGGTTCTCACCCATCATCCTCTCTGTTCCCCCAATTTCCTGTCCTCGTGCGGCTCTATGTCCGTTTAACAGACAGTAATGTTGGTGAATTGCTCTGTAATTAGGTCTTTCTCGTATAAAGCTACAGTTGCTAACAGCTGTGTCTAGTTTCAAAGCTAAGGACGGGCATAGCCCTTGGAGACAATTGTTTTTCTCATCAGGTAATTAGAGCAATTAGCCACATTGTACCTAATTACCTGCTGTCATTTAGAGTGATGATAACGCTTACAAATACTGTTTAAAGGGAGATATAGCTGCTCATTGAGCCTCCAACTTTTGTGTTAAAGCCAAAAAAAGGAACATGCCAGCTGTTCTGCAGACTTACCGCTCATTGTTTACTACTGGAAGGCTTTTTGACTTATGACATCATCAATATTGGGTTAACTGTGAACTGTCAAGAAGAAAATAATCTTTCATTCACACAAACATTACTTATCCTCACCATACCACGTAATGAACATTCTCCATAAGTGACAATGAGACACAATTTATCTTTGGGATTAATAATCTGTGTGGAAATATCATTAAAATCAGCTTTTGAACAAAACAAAATGAGAATAATAATGTTTGGAAATGAAACAAAAAAACAAATTGCAATTTAATTGTTCATAATTTTTTGTGATAGACAAGTGCGTGGTGAGTTTATTGTTCTGAATCACATGGGACGGGGCATGGTGGGATTTTGGAGTATTTAGGCCAAGAAAATTGTTGGACTATACATAAAAGGCAGAGAGATCTGCAAATGTAAAGTTTAATTTTTTTGGTCTAAAAGAAGTGAGGAGCTTGACTTCTTCTTCTTTGTCTATCGTCAGAATTTACAACACCTTAAATAATGGTTTTGCTGTGTGCAAACATACTGATGATCTTACCAGCCGTTTTGTGTGTCTTTTAACGTTTCCTAATTCTGTAGCTAAGCAGGTGCTTTTAAGTGTAAGTCTGTCAGATAATATTCAGTTCTGAATATTTCCCAAGAGAATAAATCACATTTTCATGAACAAAACTTTTACAAAGTGCAATCATATTCTGAATTTCTTCTTTTAAAAATGATTGAGCTGTTTGAAGGATCTGTGCTAGGTTTCACCTACCGGTTTGCTCCGCAATTTTGTTTTTAATAGATACAACTCAAGATCACATATTAAGATTTTGTTTGACTTTTGTTGGGTGTTTTTAATCTCTAAATTTTAATTCTCTAAATTTGAGACCTTGTGATATCAAGACATCATAAATTCTGTCAACTGACTTTAAACCCAATTCCAGTGCTTATTTGTGGCAAAAATGGGTAAATGTAATATCCTTTGTACCACAAAGATTAAAGGTGTACACACAGAGGTTCCCTTAAATTAAATACACATTGACCATTTTCATCTTATGTAGACCATTTTATCAAGCAAGCAAGCAGATAAACGTTAATAGCAAACAAATGAGTTGGTGGAATGGAGCCAGAGAAAGCAGTTTTAAAATTTCCCTCATGGTGGTCCCCAGTCAGAAGCTCTGTCTGTTCAGTCTATGTGTTGTTCAGTGAAAACTCCCCACAGCTCTTTCCCCCATTGAACTCAAATCGTCTGAAAAGTGCAGAGTCAGCAGCTAAAGAAAAATAAAATCCATCTTCTGAACAAGATTAAGAAAGTCAAGAAGTCTCTTGCATTTGCAAAGACATCAACGTTCAGCTAAAGTAAAAAGTCAGAATGTGGGTTTAACTTATCATAATGAGTGTTCTATTTTGCCACTGCAAAGATAATTGAGTGAAATCTCTTGAAAAAGACCCCTGCTGGTCATGCCCTTCCCCCCAAACACACACACTTTATTTTTTACAAGAACACTCATTTACTCTGACCTCTTGGCACTTCAAAACACAGTGGTTGTTGCACTCGGGACATGGAATTTAAATAAAGACATAAAGCGTGTAAGTAAAGCTGTTATATAGTAGTCATAAGGAAATTAATAGTTTCAAATAATTATATGAGATAGACTAATTAACCGTAGACTAATTACAACACACTGATTTGAGCATTTGAGCTGTAGATGAGCGATGTTAATGCTAATGTCTTTGTAGTTTTTATTGGTAACATACATTCAAAAAAGTCATATAGCAGCAGAAGACTGAAGCTTTGGTTTTCTTTTTTCTTTTTTTTAATCTGAAGTTACGATATGATGAAAATCCAAAGTTTGGTCATCAAAACTATCACAAAATAAGTGACACTAAAGTGTTCCTGAATAATGAACCTACACTCTTCCTTTTAAAATTGACTGTAGGTCACTGAAAGTTTTGTTCCTTTTACTTCAATGCTCCACTCTGACTTAAAAATAGCACTTCGGGCTTCTTCCAGTTTTGTGGGGAAGGAAGAAGGGCAGTGTTCACCTAATGGCAAGCCAGAAGACCGGAATTGGTGTCACCATTCCCTTCCTGCTGGGAAAACAAAAGCAAAACTTAAACTCCCAAGATAAGAACTCTAGCTTCAGTTTGACTCCACTACCGTGTTCCCATGCAAAAACCGAAGAGCCCTTGACACCCAGGCAGCTGGCTGTTGCTGCTCGAAATGTCACAATAACAGGAAGTGGCATGACTTGATGCTTTAAGAGGAATTCAGGGACAGCGATATGGTTTATTTCACAATGCAGAAGTCAGACATAACTTGGGAATCTGCACCAAGCAGATCAGGATAAATACCAATACAAAGGTTCTGTGCAAAGGGATGATCAAGTAGTCGGATTCCCTCATAGGTTAATGTTTGCTGTAGGTGTATGCAGCATCTTGAGCCATGCTAATGAGTCACTGGTTTCTCAGTAGATGACAGGAATGGTAACCATAAACAGAGGCATACTGTTTGGGGTTGGGTTGACACATTGTCTTCCTTCATCAATGAAGTTATAAATGAACTCAGTCCTTATTTGGAAAATCAACTGAGACATGTTTGACAGTCTTTTATATACTAAATTATGACAAAGACAATTATAGTAAAATATTTTGAAAAATGTTGCAGACATGACGCAAATGGACAAATACTGTAAACTAAAACAGGAAAAATACAGTAAATTTGTTAATTACATGAAGAACTATTTCATCTCTGGGAATAACGTTAGAGACAATCAATATTAAAAAGATCTTGTAATGTTAGACAAAGTAAAGTATGTTTTACTTTTTACTTTCTGAGTTTTACAATGCTGAACTATGTTTCTTTATGCCACATAAGTTAATTCACAACTGAGCACATTACATAAACCAGTTATAGATCTTGTTTAAGACGTGTGTAGCTGAGCACAAATCAAAGATGGAAATGATTAAAATTAAAACTGTTTAAAAACACTGACTACTGTTTAAACCAGCGTTTATGAAATATATTGGAACTTCTTCGATAAAAAGATGTAGTTATTCCTCATAGTTTGTTGTTTGTGTTCAGGATTTTTGCAGAACAGTCTTCTACAGAAGTGATCAGTTCAAGGTTTTAGCTGCTTTTGATAGTTAGCAATTGAAATAACCTTAAAATGTATATATATATATATATATATATATATATATATATATTAGAGTCTGCCATTGAATTCCTGTGTTAGATTAACATTTTTCTTTTGACACCATTGCAGTAAAGTAACATGTTAGGAAATATTAATGATAAATGGACAAAATTTGAGGTTTCATTTTGTCACTTTTTATTTATTTACCCAATATTTATTGTCGAATAAGATGTTTATGTTAAAGCTTAGAATAGTTTCCGACTACATTAGTAAGAATTTTGTTCAAGTGTAAATGGTCTGCGCTTGTAGAGCCCTTTTTTAAAATGCATTCCTTAGTGTCACTATTTTAACAACATGTAATGACGTTTTGTGTGTGCACATGTGTAAAAGAACAATTAAGGTCAGTTTAACTCCAACCCACATCTGAAAAAGTTGGAACAGTTCAAACATTGTGAATGTAAAAAGAACAAACTCTAAAAAATAGAAAACAGGTTGTAGATCAAATAATAATTTTCCATTTATTTGCAAACCCATTTCATTGCTTTTCCAATACTCAGTGTCAAGCCTCAGAAGTATATTGGCCTCCAAGTGACTGTTGGTGATTATGTGGAAATCTTGAGGAGAACATTTTTTTCTACTTGGCTTATCTTATGGAGTTAAAATCCACCACAGGGAGGTTAGTTATAGCTGAACTAATATTTCATCAAAATGTCTCATCTCATACTGGCGAGCTGGTTATTCCAATGCTTGCATTCATCTATTACATCTGAAACCCTCAGGTTTAATTCAAACTAAGTAGGCTATAAAACTACTATTCAGATTTTTATAGACTGAATCAGTGCCGGTCATTGCTTTTAATGACAAGTGCTTTTATATGGTGTGGTTTTGTTATGTCCCGTATTACTGTTTCATGCCACAGAAGTGGACTTTTTTCCCAGTTTTCAGCCAAATAAGCAACACTGAGCTGCATAGAAGATTCTGTAACATAAAAAAATGTTCATGTTCTTGCTTCGATTTGATTTGTGTACGTGACAGCCTGCATGACGCTTTCCATGTTTTGACATGTCACAACCGAGACAAGAGTAAAAAGAATTAAATCTGTGCTGAACAAAGGTGGTCGGCTGAATTGAGACAATGAAATCTTTCATCTAAAATGGGTCTAAAATGCCACAGGTGCTGCAGTTTCTTACTGTTTATTTTGACAGGATTAAATTAACTCATGTTGCAGACCACAGTACGACAAAACCACTGGCTAAAATGTGACGCAAAGCACATTACTGTCACAAATTCCCGTGGATCTTGTTACTAATTGCAAACTGAGCCTCACAGAATTTGGTTTCTGGATGAACTTTCATTTTTCTTACATAAAATGCTACGACTTCTTGGGTTTTTGGGTATATTACACTGGTTAGTAAGTTAAGTAAAATTTTAAAAACTGTTTTGCGTTTGTTAGATATCAGGAAGAAAACATAATAAAGTTTCTATATAGTCTAAAAAATTCAGCCAACTACATTTGTACTCAAGAGAAAGTAAAACTGAGTAAAAAGAAATTGGAACTGGGTGAGGAAAAGGGTTTCTTGTTTTGGGTGGAGGTTATCAGAAAACCTCTGGATCTCCACCTCTGATTTGTCAAAATTTGGTGGAGTTCTTCCTGCCCTCTATCTCCCTTCAGAGGAAGTTATGCTGACTTGCTACTACTCAGATATTACTCAGCTTGTGATCAATGGCCTCTTAACTGGGAGCCCAAAATTGTCCTTAAGAATTACACTGACTTAATATAGCTGAAGGCCTTGAGTTGGATTCTAACTTAAGAGCAAAGAACATGGCTGATGCTGTGCAACAATGTGCAAATAGGTATTTATAAACCCGTAATGTAACTGGAGATCATATTTAACTTCAACCTTAACAGATAAGAGCATCAATGCTTCTTTTTTCAAGCACAGCCCTGCCTTGTTTAACAAAACAATCAAAACCTTGAACTTAGTGATTCTCCCTGCAGGGTGTAGATCTACTGGAAGTTGCTCATGGTGGCGTTTCCCTTTACTCATACTTCATTTAAGAATTTACAGGAACATAATGTAGCTTGTGTCCTTTGTTTTGGGAATTATATCCTCACCACTCCCGACAAGAAAAGCTCCCTCTTATTTTTGGGTCACATGTGAAACTTCTCATACTTCCTAAGAGCTTGTGTGGAAGGACCATAACATAAACCCAATCTGATATGAACACAGGGACAGCTTGTATGAATGAACTAGCAGGGCGATCATTACTATCATAAAGAGCACATTAATATGAAACAGTATTTTAACAGATCATTTCACAATATGGAAAACATTTAAACGTCTGCAGCTCCTTGTAGTTACAGAAAAAAACTAATAAAACACAGCAGAGGAAAACATTATTGATATTTATTGCATTTGGTGATGTTAGATCACTGCCACACCCCTTGATCTGGGCTGACTTTTTTCAGTTCAAATTTAGGACTTTAGCCAGTGACAGTGGATTTAAAGGGAGTGCTTATGTATTATGTACAATATAATGTTCAGATTTTTATCACTAAATTGTAAAAACTCTTGGAAACATTTAAATGTAATATTGATGTAGTTTTGCAGAAAATAACAAAATATAAACCAGAAATGTGACTTTTTTATGTCTCATAAATTCCTCTGTGGCTGTTTGCTGCCTAATCTCATTTCACCAAACAAATCTATTCATCAGTCTGATTATGATGCTTTTCCTGCATCCTGTTTGGGAATATTCTGGCTGCTAAGTCTGATGCCTGCTGCCCTTGTTCCACCGTCTCAGCTTTCACTATCACCAGCATCCACACCTGCAAGCCAAGTGGAAGCAGCAGCACCAAAAATTGTTAAGATCTTCTGCACCAGCTTTTATTATTAGCTTTTACCATCTTCTTTACATTGATTGTCAATGTTTTTTTGCATGCTCGGTTGATCATGATGATTATTTGGTAACATTGTTCTGCAGTATGTGACAGACACAATGACTGGAGCTCAAAAAATGGACATGCAGCCCACGTTGTTTCAGGTCTCAAGGAGACCAACACATCAGTTCAAAAAGTTAAATGGAAAACCAGGCTGATAGAAAACAGAAACATGTGAACAGAATGGCATGAGGAGGTGATGGTTTCACCATGGGATTGTTGCAACACATTATTAAGACAAAGATATTTTGATAACGATAATGATTACAGCATAGGCTGGTAGGGGAAACATGATGGTGTACTGAAAATTAAGATATTTAAATTTTCAGATAAAATATTTGAAAAAGATGGAAAAATACTAGAAGCCTGAAGATTTCCATCTAGACACTGACATCAAAATAGAATTCAAGGAAAAGACATTACAACATAAGTCCTACTGTTTGATTGACAAATGAGCAAATCTGGAACACAACAGCAGTAAATTCTTTACACCAAATGTGTAGCCAAAAGCACAAACGTAACAATGTTGACAATTCTTATTTGAATTTAAAACCAGCTGGACGTACACTCTCAGCCAAGGCAAGTGCATTTCTCACAGAAGGTTATATCATTATTGCTGCCATAACAGTATGTTTGTAAAAGCAGAGTTCATTTACACTTCTTGGGATTACACACATAGTGTAATATTTAAAACCTGTGCCAGTCAGAGTAGCCTCCTGTGGCTAGATCCTGTGGTCCACACATTAGTTTGAATGAAGTCATAGCGCCAAATTTGGTTAGTGTTGAGTTTGATTTAGACTTTGTTGAATGAGCACTGAATCCTTCCAGTTAGCTGTACGGTCTGGGTGACAGGTGGTGTGCTCTGATATCATTGTCTGAGTAACAGTTTCCTTGGAGGCTGAGAGGAGTTTGATGAACTTTTTCCTGCTGTTCTTATTTCTGTTTAAAGGTTGTGGCTCACCAAACTGGGTGGAACCCTGGAGTTCAGTTTCTACTGAGTCAAGGGAAGTGAAGCAAACTAGCATATACATCTAAGTGGGGTGTCACTGAACTACCTACCCTCAACTAAGGCAAACAGGCTGTTTCCTTAAAGTAAAACACTGTTCTGTGCAGGTTGTCGTCAGGTGTTGAATTCCAGTTTTAATGCACATATAAGTAGTTTTAGAACAGGAGGCATCAGAGAAGACAAGATGACAGCAGTAGCTCAGGAGGTAGAGCAGGTCATCTAGTAACTGGTGGGATACCAGTTCAAATCCTGCTCCCTCTGGGAAAAGATTGCTTTGATGTTGTGTCTGTGGGCAAGACATTTCACCCATCCTGCATGTTTGGTGGTGATCTGAGCACCAGTGGCACCTGGAAGCCTCGCCTCTGTCAGTGTGTGTCCCAGGACAGCTGTGGGCACAATATGCATGTATATTATCACCACCAAATGTGAGTATGTGTGTGGATGGATGAATGACATAGTGTAATGTAAAGCGTTATGTGTTTTTTGACTTGAAAGAGGCTATACAAGTACAAGCCATTTATCAAAGAAAAACAGCAGTTCCATGCTCAGGAGTCAGGTGACAATAAACAGACTGCATCTAGTTAACTCTCCTTCTTCTGGATGATTATGTTTCACCAATCTCTGTATTTTATTACTCAAATCAGATTTTTGTTAAGTTTATTTCATTTTCATTTTATGATTGAAACTGAAACCATTTGAATACATTTTATTTGTTTAGGCTTATACAGATGAATTTATGCATGCCTCACACAAACCCGAAACATGCTGGTTAGGTTAATTGATTACTCTAAATTGGCTCTGATACACGTGTGAGTGATTGATTATTTATCTCTACGTGGCCTTATGATGTACAGGTGATCTGCTAAGGCTGGAGATAGGCCCCAGTTCACTGTAACCCTGAATAAGATCGTGCTGGTATAAGGGATGGATGGATGGATGGATGGATGGATGGATGGATGGATGGATGGATGGATGGATGGATGGATGGGGTTCTGCATCAATAGAAAGATTCAAGACTGTAATTTCTGAAACAAGTGAAGGAATTTTTATTCATACTTTATGTCTTTTCATCTGTTTGATGACTACATGTCCTATGCCACTAATGGCATCACATTGTTATACCCTCTCTATAGTGCCATCATTTCATTTTTCGGTAACGATTACTGCCTCTCTAATGATGCCCTTCAGGAAAATATTTGTACTGAGCAATCAAGAGATACATTATCCAAACTATTAGTATTCCTTTTAATGAGTACAAACCATCCATTCTAAATTGCCTAAGTCGGATGTATTTTGGGTGTTTCTTCCTACTCAAGGCAATATTGGGTTTCAAGCCTTTTGTTTTGTTCAAATCAACATCCCGCCCAGAATAAAAAGTTCTGCTTTGGATGACTCTCCAAACAGATTTCACAGGTCTGGTCTCCAAAACCTTGTGTTCTATAATCACTGATTGCTCACAGGAACCTTTTCTCATGAAATGTATGTGGCTGATCAAATGGCAAGATAACCAATACATTACAATATTCAAAAAAATAAAATGAAATCGTAATATTGGGTTATGTGTCAAAGTATAAAAAAATTAGAGACATTCATTTGGGGTTTCTTTGGCACTCCCACGTTTTTTAGGTTTAAAATTATTTTCAAATGTATTTACAACATGTAAGGTACTGTAAAAAAGTATTTTTCCCATAACAGATGTCTTGTTTTGGCTTTTTTTGTCACACTTCTATATTTCTAATCTGCAAAACACAAAATGTCAGACAAAGATAATACAAGAAAACACAACATGTAGTTTTTAAATGATGATTTTCCTTCTAAGGGAAAACAACCATTGAAACCAGCCTGGCCTGCTGTAAAACTCCCTCGCCTCATCTGCAAGAACAGATGAAATCAAATCATTGAGCTCTATCTGTACGGGTTACTTTGCCATTTCTAAGGCCATGGGACTCCAACAGAGAACAGTGAGAGCCACAGTTTACAAATGAATAAAACAGGGTACAGTTGTGAACCTTCCCAGAAGTGAGCAGCTGACTGAAAGTACTCCTAGAGTGCTTGTATAACTCATCCAAGAGGTCGGAAAAGAACCCAGAACAAGATCTAAAGTACTGCAGGTCTTTAAGGTCAGTGTTGAAAACCACAGTTGACCATAAGAACACAAGGGTCCCTCTCACATTTGCCAAAAGCATCTTGATGATCCTAGAGAGTTTAGGGGAAAATCAAATTTAGACAAAATAGAACTTTCTACAAACAATGTTTCCTTTTACATTTGCATTAAAGCTAATGCAGCATTTTAGGAAACTGACATTACACCGACAGTCAAACATGGTGGTGGTAGTATGATGGTCTGTCACCTCTTTGCTTCCAGGCAGTAATTCATGATCTTCAGTGCACTTGGGTGATGCAGCAGGTTAATGATTCAAAGCGCAGCAACTCTACTTTTTTTTGAGTGGACAAGTCAAAGTCTGAACTGAAATCCAATTAAGATGCTGTGGCGTGAAGGAGAGCAGGCTTAAATATTTCCACAGTGATGTTGGAAACTCGTTGCCCGTTATCTCAAACTCTTTATTGCAGTTGTTGCCACTAACTGTAATACAACCAGTTACTATGGTTACTGACATAGGGCCATGTTGGTGTGGATAGCTTTCGTTTCCTAAATATATCATCAAATTTTAATAACAAAAAAGCAAAAAACAAAATAAATCTAGAAGCAGGAAATACTGTATCTGATCAATAATGTTCCTGCAAAAAATGTGCAGCCTTAAGGGACTGTCAGTCAGATGCAGGAGGAATGGGGAGGAGAAGGGAAATCACCCTCAGGGAGGATACAGCTTGGCAGGAGACAACATGGTAACATGAGCGGGAACACTTGAAGATCATGGTTGACTGCCAAAACTAGTTTGGGGGACCTTGGTTGACACAGCACTTTAACGCAGAGGCCACACAAGTTCTCTCTGGTTAAAAAGGTTAAGAAGGCTGTTCTCTAAATCAAACTCCCCGAGCTTCATGCGTGTTAACAGTGCACATGAATCCAGATTCTCATGCATTCCCTCTTTTAAGACCTGTAAGTTCATGCTGTAATGGTCTTTAGGAAATGCACAAAATACTGTGAAAACACAAGGCAAAATGTCATACAAACAAATTAATCCAACCATACAGACACCACTACTGTGTAGCTACAGACAGAGTAAAATGAGCTAATTTTGATCAAGCAGGAAGAGAGAACTGAGATTCGAGAGAGGATATCCTCTCCACCAAGTTCTGGGTCTGCCCCAGGTCTACTTCCAGTGAGACATGTCCTCCATAAGGAGAAAAGCAGGGGGCATTCAAATCAGACTACTTCAGCTGAATCCTTTCAAAGCAGGGGAGCAGCCGCTCTATTCTGAGTTCCCCCAACAGGTCAGAGCGCCTCACCCTCTAAAGCTGAGTCCTGCCATCAACGAGCTCATTATGTCTTCTTTTTCTATATAATTATCTTGAATTTCTTGTGTTCAGACACATGCAAGATTTTTCTTTGCCTTGAAATGTTTCTACTGTCTTGTCGTCTTGTCACAGTCTTCCTCTGACTTTTTTTTTTTGAGAAAAACAAAGAAAAATCATGTATTTGTCTGAACAAAAGAAACTTAAGATAATTATATGAAGCTTATTTCAGTCTGTTTTCCGATAATCTTGTTGTTTCAGTTGTGAACTCAATTTTGTATAAGTAAGTTAATGTTAAACCATTCTGGTACCAACACATTTAGTAGATCATAGATTAAAGATTTATTCATGTGAAACAATTGAGCCTCTCTTTTATGAATGGTGTATTTACATCATTGTGCTGTGTTTTAAATAACCAGAGTGGATGTAAGATTAAGGTCTTAGCATAATGTTGTAGTGATAATTGCCTAAAAAAAAGGCATGTAAGAGCAGAGAAGATGAATGAGCTTTAGAATAAGATAAACAAAGATCGTGTCTGTTTTTATTCCCATTAAAATTCTGCAAGTCACAATATGTGGGAATATAAGAATGATAGACATTGAGCAACAAAGTAATCATTACACATCAAAAGCCAGGGGGAAAATGTGTGGAGTACTTATTTCTAAATGTAAGATTGCAATCTACCTGGTCTCGCTGTGCCAGAAAAACGCCACGTTGTAATTTTAAAGCCTAAGGGTCCTGCAGAGAGGGAAATAAAGAAAACATCAGAAAATAAAAAGTAATAACAAGAGTGAAGTTTGGAAACTTTTCAAAATTGGTAGCTGGCATTTATTTTATAATTGATTTTTAAAACAAAGATTAATTCAGTGCTTGCATGCCCACGGGAAGAAGCGTGTGAGGACAAAACTAACCCTACAACAGCTGCAGCTAACACTTCATATTGAATTATTAAGTTGGCTACTGTTTACGTAGTTAAGTGGCTTAGAATGTTACCACATCAAAACTTGTACTATGGGTTATCAGACAAACAAAGGAGCAGAGTGGAGTAATGGACAACATTTTTCTCTTATGGCCATGAAAAGTCTCACCAAAACAAATGCTTGAAACAATAAGCTACTACTGATTTATTCCTTGACTGACACAGAGGACACACCATTGTCCTTCAATAAAATCAAATACCCTTTTTTTTACATTTATTAAGTGAAAATAAGCAAATTATTTTGAAATATCACCCTGAAAGTGACTCTTTTCCGATCATGCAAGCAGTTTTAAACAGTTTCTGTGCCTTTTCTAACTCATCGTGAGAAGACAGTTTCTTTTTTGCTTCCTGTCTGTCATTTAATTTTTGCTTAGAGAGAACGACTCAGAATCAAAAGATAAAGAGAATGCAAATTGTTCACTCCTGCTGAATATCATGAATGTGTTTGCACCAGTATAGAATTTGCACTTTTTGTTTTGTGGCTAAGGAGCAGATCGTTGGTTTAAATGGTCTAAAATTGAAAAAAAAAGCATTCTTTGTGAATTTGGGCCCTGGTTTCTGTCATATTTACCTCAATTCACCCAGTGACTGAAATAAATTTGTGATTTCAGTGGCACATCATCATGGATTGTCCTGCCCATCCCTAATCTTGACTAGAATGAGTGTGAACGTACACATTCATTTTTCTCTATATTTTTATCTTTTATCTATAATCTTCAGGATATCCCTCGCCTCTTGCCCAATGAAAGCTGGAACAGGCTCCTGATTAAAAGAAAAATAATCAAAGAATAAATTACGTGTGGAAAATAAAACTTTTTTCAAAAAAAAAAAAAGGACATTTAGTGATTAAGCACGTTCCGGTCTGCTTCGTGCATGTGCCAGCATGTACCAGATAAAATAACACAATGCCTGTGAAAAATACTTAAATTGTCATTGCCTCAGAATTATGATTCCAAGAACGAGGTTACAGTGAAGTCACGATGCGGTTCATTTGCAGATAGTCTAATTAATTAGAATGACTAACACTGCATTACTGCAGCACAAGTATCCTTATAATATGGCAAATCAAACACTTCACAGCACTCAGGTTATTTTCTTTAAACATTTCAGATTTTAGGCCTAAATGAGGAGAACATATTGAGAAAGGCTGGGAACTCTTTCCTATGTGTGCAGTCAAAAGGTTTCTTTGAAGGGTAAGCATGGCGGACCTGGCGTGCCCTTTTGCAGTCCCTTTGTGTGCAGTTATTGAAAGATAAATAAGGCATTCTCTTATGTAAACTGCACAAATAAAGTCAAATAAACAAAAACAAACGTTGTTGCATCTGCAGGGCCAGACAAGATTAAATACACACACATAATAAATGAAGGCTGAGGCAAATTGAGTTTATAAGCCAAATTCAGGCTCCTAAACACTCTGAATGTTGCTTTCAGAAACCCAAACATTTCTCGCTCCACCACAGCACACAATATGCAAATTACACTTATAATGTAAATATAAAATTCTTTATTTTGCTCTACAACATAATGTTCATTATAGACCTGTGTGGCCTTTGCGCAGCTCTACCAAACTTGACGTCAGAGATCAACCACTAAACAAGAGGCACATGGAACTCTAGAGTAAAGCTTATTGTGAGAGTCCCATTGCCAGACCAGCTCGGTTTGTCCTATTTGAGTTAGATTTCACCTGATTACCACGTCCCTTGTCAATTGTGTCGTTTGTTTTTAAATTGTTCTGCTGAGCATGTGGCTGTAACGACTCAAAAGTCTCCTTAAAGCTGCTCATCTCACTTAAAGTGTTAAATCTATTTGTGCAAATTGGACAAATATGCATAGCAATTTTGGGTGAAGAACGTTGAAACAAATTTCACTGTAAATTTCTAATGACATGGTAAATATATATATATTTGCATTTAATTTTGACATTAAAGGAACACTTTTTAATTAGAGTATCAACTGAGTTCCAATCCAACTTTATTTATAAAGTACTTTTAAACAACTAGTGCTGTGCAGAAGTTTAACTTTTGGGGTGTTGATCTGGTCAGCTAAATAAGAGAGCGGTTTGTTAACTGGTGTCAGTGGTTTTAGTTATGACAGGTGTACAGGAATGACTTTGCAAGTGGACATTTGTTTCTCCTCATCTTTTTTGACTGCTTTTTATTAGTTTTATGTTTGACTAGAGTCAGTGTCACTGCTAACAGCAGGAAGAGATTTGGAGTGTCTCGAGAGCATGAAGGAGATTCCAGGAGATGGGCAGTATAGAGCTGGACAGAACCATGAAGGTCCTCAACCCATCAGCAGGATCGGTAGAAGCAACAGGATGAGTACTGCCAGAGTCCCATATGTGACTCCCAGTGGGCCCCTGGAGTGAATGTTTCTAATCAGACCATTACAAACAGGCTTCATGTGGGTCTGACGTCCTTTAATGGGCCCTGTGCTTATTACCCGGCACCGTGGAGCTTGACTGGCATTTGCCAATGATCATAATACCTGGAAGCTCTGGTGACATCCTGTGCATTCCACAGATGAGAAAAGGTTCTTTCTGAGTTCATGTGTCAGACACTTAATGGTCTGGAGCAGCATTATGTTATCTGCAATATTGTTCAGAATGATCAGTGTGGTAGGGGGTCAGTGCTGGTCTGGGGAGGAAGATGTACAGGATTAACAATGACACCCTGACTGTCGTTAGGTATCAGGATGAAATCCTTAGCCCTGCTGTTAGACCCTGGTGGACTGGGTTCCTCCTGGTGGATGATAATATTGGCCCTTATGTGGCAAGAGTATGCAGGCAGTTCCTGAACTGATGAAGGAATTGATTCTATTGACTGGCGTCCACACTTGCATGACCTAAAACAAATAGAACATCTCTGTGACATTAGATGTAGGTCAATCTGATGCCACCTGTTGCACCTCGGACTGTCCAGGAACGCAGTGATGCCCTGGTCAGAATCTGGGAGGAGACATTTCCATCGTCCCCAAAGGAACATGCACCAACATTGTCAGGTGTGCAAGCATGAGGGGGACAAATTGTTAGTATTATTATTGTTTTAGTTTGATTTTTAGATGTACTGTTAACCATTATTTTTGAGACATGGAATATTCTTCTTGTGATGATAACCTGTCAGCTTTTTAAATTATATTTTAGTAATTAACCAGTGTTTACTGAAAGACTGTCCAATGGAAGAGTCAATATTGTTGAATTATTTTAGTTTGCTAAATGGTACAAGTGTCATCTAGTGGCCTTGAAAAGCATTTGGAAGGACTTTGTGGTTTTTCTGACACACATTCCTTGTTCCTTTTTAAGTGGAGTGAAGCAGTGACCTCACATAAAGTGTCTGCAGCTCTGGATCTTCAGTTCAGCTGAAGTTGGGTTACATCACCAGAAGCATGCAGTTTGTCCTCAGACGTTACGACAGGAATGACTTAAAGCTCATTAATTTTAGTTATAAGTAATTCTATTACCTCCCTCTGTGCTGGCTAGCTCTATGTTTCTTCTTTAAACAGCCATTCCAGCGGTTTCACTCCAGTAAATGCTCTTCCTTTAAAGTTTACTCCACAGACAGCAATGTGTGAATTTTCTAATGAGATTTTTCTAACAAGAGGTCATCAGTTTACGTTTATCTCAGTGTAGCTTATTGATTTGTGGGATACTTCTTCAGATAGGATATATTAATTATAAACTTATACAGTATATTTAAAGTCAGGGTAGTTTTATTTAAAAATGTGTTTTTGACAAACAGCAGAATATGATGTTTGTGTTTTTTTGCGTGACGTGGTTTCTTTCATTCAGTGGCTGCACTTTTTATGATGTGACATGAGTAAACTCACTTTTCCACCAAACAATATATTTGGTATTTGGTTGTATTATGCTGTAATCAAGCCTGATCCAGTCCACAGTTAACTTTCTATATGAATCTTACATTATGTTTTTTGTGTGACGTGATCTGCAGTTGAGTTCAAACCCAACCCAAAGTGCAAGCTGAGTTCATGTAAAATAATCAATAATACAACTGACTCACTGATTGATTTTAATTAGATACTGGGGAAATACTGGACCCAAATGAAATTAATTAGGGAAAGATTACAGTAGTGTTTTTGCGCAGGACTCTTCATTCATGGTAAAACTAATTGTTTGTGATCTCATTCTATAGTTTTACATCTGCACTGCATCCATGTGGTTTTGTTGCAGCTTGTGCTACTGAGGCACAAGACCAAATAAATGAAATTAAAAAAAAAATACGCAAGTGTGTAACATATTTGTTGCAGTGCTTATATACAAACCCTTCACAAAATAGTTAAGGTATTCAAGGCATTAAAAGCATTGGGGCTTTTTCTAACCCAAAACTTTAACACTCATCTTTTGGAACGCTTGGAATTGGTTTTAAATACCATGTCTTTCACATGAAAAATGATTCAACATTAATGTGAAGTGTTTCAGACTGACTGAACTTTTTCCACTTTTTAGTCATCTCAGTCTGCTTGAAGCTCATGAGTATATTTTGGTTATGGAATTGCAATAAAATGAAGACAAAAGTGCTTGCTTTGAAAAAAGCTGTAAAACTATGTTGTTCTTTTCACCGTATTTCACTTGTGGTTACTTCAGGCTTCATGCATGAGAAGTTTGAAACAATAACTTAAAGGATTATGACAATTATAGGAAAACTTCCATTCTCTTACACGTGTATTACTCAATGACAGAAATACCATGACACAAGTAAATGTCTAGTAATGTGAGTTTAATGATTGTGATGCAAATATGGAAACTATGTAAACCTTATTTTTCCTTTGTTGCAAAACCTTTTTAATTTTATTGTGGGAGTGTTACCTTTTTTCCTTTTTAATGTTCACAAAAAATAAAGTTCATAATAAACATCATTTTCTAATAAAAACAATTTTAGTCTACAACAAAATTACATTTTAAAAAAGAGATTAGATTTAATGTATAATTGTTCTAGTAAATGATAGTGGAACCATTAATAAAAGATGGTTGAACTTTTAGGATCAGAATGGTTAACTGCAATAATCAAACAGAAAGTCCATAAACTAAAACAGAAAGAAGAGAGAAGACTAAATTGTTGTGTGATGAATGGACCCAAATGCAGGATAAACTCAGGAACATGAGAAAAAAAGGTAAAATGAAATATTGTCAATAAGGATAAAACAAAAAGCTGACAAGGCGGCAATACTGGAATCACTTAGAGATGCTGAGTTGCATGAAATCACAAAAAAAGAAAAAAAAATGAGGCAGAACACATGGAGTCCTGACAGAAGCAAGTGACAAAGAACAGAAGAAACCAATATTTATATATACAGACGGCTGATGATAACAAAGTGAGGGCAGCTGAAGGGGAGGAGCAGGGAACAATCAGGGGGAACAGAATCAGGTGTAGCACATTAACCAGGCAGGTTCAACAGAGGAGCAGAGGAATATCTAGATGCAGGAAATTAACAGAAAATTCACGTTTAAAAGTGACTGAAAATACTAAAAAACAGTTGAAAGCATACATACAGGAAAATCTAAAACATAAACACTGCAACAAAACACAAATAGAGGAGAAACTGACAAACTAATCAAACTATTTGAAAATATATTACAAATGGAAGAACACAGAAAACTAAGGAACATTAAAGCCAAATGTGCAAATTGTCAGAGTAAAATGAACAAACATTCTGACCAACAATGATACAGGAACAAGTACAAACAGAAAAACAAGGACCTTAATTATAAAATAGTGATTTCATTTCATGATACAAAAGAGAAAATGAAACACAAAAGTCCTTCAAAATAAAATTAAAGGAAAAATACGCCCATGAAAAATAAAACAAACTAAACTCAAATGCCAAAAGTGTGAAAAAATAAAAGCGCAATGAGATAAATTCATCTTCACAGCACCTCAAAAGAAGCATGGCACTCAATCAGATTGGTGGCTGGTTTGTGATTTGAAATGTGATATGACTGAAGTGTATCAATGTGCAAAGTAAAATCTATAATTTTACACTAAAATGTAGATTTAAATCTACTGGAAGTGAAAATAAAACTTGATTCAAGCCAGTATAACATGAGGAAGACTTCTTTTGTTTTTCCTTTCTCATAATTCATTAACATTATGTAAATATTGTTTATCTTAATGGGGTCTTGTGATGGTCCAGGGCATATCCTTCCAGTGACCACTGAAAAATACTGCACCAACCTGTTCACCTTGACCCACAACAGAAACAAACATTTCACAAAACCTGTAACCTGTAAATCAAGTGGAAAAAACTCCCACTTTCTAAACATGTAAATAAATCACTGAATATATTTGTGTTCACATTACTTTTAAGTATGTTCAAATGCATCAATGCCTTGACAGTAAACACGAGCCGATTTATGGCAGATGCAAAATCCATCAGAGTGCTTTCGTAAAAAGCATTAAAATTTCACATGCAATAAAAGTGTTATTTATAGGACCATAACAGCCTTGTAGTTACTCTTACTGAAACACCAGAGGACAAACTAAGACCTATTCACTCACTGCAAGGTCTACCACAACACATGGCTCCGCCAAAGGTTTCTAAAACTTTTTGATGCAGGCGAGTTATTATGTTTAATTGTCTCTCGGCCACATAAAAACCCAAAATAATTAACTGTAAATTAAGTGGATAAGAATTTGCAGCAAAGGCACTGCAAGAACTGAAAATAACAGCAGGACATACCAAAGTAGGAGCTCTCAGTTAGCAGTGTGATGTCACTGGGAAAAGTAAGTAATACTGTTAAAATGTCTTTTTTTTTTTTTTCAAAAAGGACCTGGATGTGACACAACAGCTGTGGCAATAGGAAGAATGTGTCACTCACTTGTTAAAATTCAAAATAAAGAAATTGTTAAGGACAGAAAAATGTGCAAAAAACCAGAGATGTTGTGCAGATGTTGCTGTACACTGAAGTCAACGGCGAATGAGTTTGAGAGATGCAGCGTCTTTGCTACAGGTGCCTAAAACTTTAAACCCACTGAAATTTGCACCTCATCAAATCAAAGTATTGTCAAGGTTTTTGAAATTATTTCTACCTTTTTGCAATAAACATTCAGCATGAGCCTCCTTCATTTCATTTAATAGTATTACAATACAAGTTCATACTCTTACTTTAATATGATCAGATATTTTATTGTGTCTGTGATGGACTAGCGACCTGTTCAGACGTAGCACCGCCTCTCCCTCAATGACAGCTGGAGATGGACACCAGCTCCACATGACCCTGAAAAGGAATAAGCATTTATAGATCATGACTTAGTGATTTTATTGCGTTTTTTTGTGTTTTGAGGTAAAATCGTCGACATCAGTCAAAATCTACCAAGTTAGTCACTTAAATTAATAATAACTTAGTGTTCATAGTTGGTCTGTTTGATTGATACATCATGTTGGAACTTTCACTCTCTTTTTGCAGAGTCATGAAAGGTACCTGCTTCAAATTTGGTGTCCTTTCTGTGCAGAGTTTACATGTTCTCTTTGTGGACACACAGTCCAAAGTCATGCATGTGAGAGTAATTACAGAATTGGTTACAGGAATGAGTGTGAGTGTGGTTATCTGCCTCTGTCTCCTGTGATGGACTGCTCAGTTCATGGTGTACTCTACCTCATGCTGAATATCTTCAGGGATAAACCACAGTGCCAACAGGATATAACAGGTGTAACAGCAAAAACAGATGAGTGAAATCGTTGTAATTCAATCACCTGCTCTGAGACTTATTCTGGATAGTTTTACTCTTTATTAGAGTGTAAAGGAGATGTGTACAGCCTTTGCTACACATCCACGACACTCTCTGATTTGTGTTTTTGGTCTGATGGAGCTTTAAATTCATAAGTATACCAGGAAGTTCTTTAAAACTATCATTTTACTTTTAATATTTTTGTGATCTGCTCGTTATTGACTGATAGTATTGATCTTTACTTGTAATTGTGAAGCCATTATTCCCTTTACAACACAGCAAATACTGCCACTCTGTGTTCCAATAAAGATGTTGCTGCCTCCGCTTGCAGTTTCTTTTCTTTCTATAAAGGAACCCAAACTACTCCAGTATGACCTCGCAATGCAAAAATGATCATTTGTTTTTTTTTTAATTTACACAGAACTTTACCTGTTTGCCACATATTGATTATAGTTTTTTATAGCACTCATTATCCTTTTCCTTTGAAATCATGAAATCATTGCATTTATATTGTGTTTATTATATATTTATAATATATTATAAGCTTGAATATTAGATGTGGGTTCTTTAAAGTCATATTCATGTTGTTCATGTCATGAAACTATTTCAAATTTCTGTTTATTGACCATCTTTGGTTTATTTTCTGTATGTTTAATATGTTCTTTATATATATTATTGTATATTATATAGTATTTCATCATAGTCTTATATATAAATGTTCTTTGCTAGTGATTGTTCATGTTACACAGCAGTAAAAGTCTTTCTGTTTAATAGGCACCATAACGCTCATCAAACCTCAGATCAAGTGTTTATTTCAACTGATTATTTATGTGTTTATTTTATTATTTTATTTTATTTTATTTTTGTTCTGCTTTGTCCTGGTGGTTTATAAAACTCAGTGTGTGGGTTTCTGAGCGTCTCCTCTATAACGACTTGACTGATTTCATTCCGTTGGCTCACTTTGAGCTTTAATTTCATGTGTCATAAGTGTTAATAATTATGCAGGTCACGTTTAGTAGACTAAATGACTTTCTAAGAAGTTTCGCAGGACAGACGGCTGGCATCTTCTGAGTTATTTCTTCGTTTCTGAAAGCGCGCTGTTGTATCTCGGCCAGAGGTCTAAAAGTTAAACGTCTGGGATTTCTGATAACTGATAGTCACGAGATCGTTTCCTGTAAATCCCAGATGACCGGAGCTTGTATCATTTAATTAATCCTTGACATGACGTGCACGGAGGCAGGTAAAGAAAACAAAGTTTGGCGTGAAGGAGGACCATTACGCAGGTTGTCATGACATCACCGTGGGTTGGCTATAAAGCGGTGAGGACTAATGCTCGGAGTCAGAAGAGCAGCTGAGGAGCTTTGGAGTAAAGGACGCTCTCTATCTGGTGTTTAACAGCTGACTAACTGACTGACTGAGTTGCCGTCCATCTTTCGGAACCCCAGAGGAATCCCCAAAAGAGTGCCAGACTTGTCAAAATGAACTTGTCCTACTTGGTGGCATGTGGACTCTTGGTCACTTTGCTATCAGAAAAGATGGGCGCAAAACCTTTAACTCCATCGCAGCAGAAGGTAAGTCACTTACAGTGATGATGGAATCAATGTATATTAGGATGTTGGAAGCTGAGCTCCGTTTCAGGAGTGAACAGCTGTTTTGTGGTGCATGCGCTCAGGATTGTTTTACGCGTTATCTTACATCCTTTTAGTTTGTTTTAGCTATTCAAAAATAACAATTTTCCATATTAGAAGTCTAAAACATCTATTCAAAGGTCTTCACATATCGTTTAACTTTATTTTATAGATGACTTGGAAAGAAAAGTCTAGCAATAATAGTCGTTTCACTTTCTTACCACTTCTTCCAAACATTTGAGATCTACAATTATGAGATCTTTAAAACGTGAACAAGTCTTAAGAAACTTTTCAGATCCACCTCTCTGAATATAAACAACAATATTAAAACTGACTTGCAGAGGTTTTTCTAACTATCACTTGAATGGTTTTCTGCGTAAAATGTGGCCACTGAATAACGGGGAGATGAAATTATATGAAATGAGAACTGTCTCAACCTTTGGAAGACGGAAGTAGATAGAAAAAGTTCAGTGAAGAGGACCGTGTTACAGGCACCTGTTTTATTTCATTTTCCTCTGAGCGCACTGTAAAGCTGAAAGTTGACTTGAAAATGAGCCTTCAGGATGTTTTAACATCACCGTATCTTTGAAGTTTGAATCTAACCACTGCCGCGTTGTTTTCTTTTTGTTTTTTTTTGTTCATAAACACCTTATGAACACAATGAATCCCTCGGGGCTTTTCGTATTAATTGTCAAAACGTTTCCCCTCTTGCCCGAAGTGTGCGTTCTGACTCTCTGTACCGAGCTGAGGCTTACCTCACATATACTCTGTTCAAACAAGCTCCAGAGTTATCTGAATGTTATCACACACCGATCTCTTTGCACAACCTTATTTGCCCGAGGGACACAATGTTTATATATTTTCTTTCATCTCTCAGTCTCTTAGAAGTTTGCTGGGTGAGGAGCTGGCAGAGTTTCTGGAGTCGGAGGAGAGGGAGAGGCGGATCGACGCTGTGCGCTCTCGGATGCGGTTACTGCGGGATTTACGGATGGACACCCGGGCCAGAGGGATGTGGGCTCGTCTCCTTAACGACCAGCCCGCAACCAGGAGGCACAAGTCGGGAAGCAAGAAAGGGGGCACCTCATCGAGGAGCGGCTGCTTCGGACACAAGATGGACCGGATAGGAACCATCAGCGGAATGGGCTGCTAGGGTCTGGAGCTGCGCAGTGATGGTGAGTTCACTGTACAGTCCTGCACCTGGCTCTCACTTAGATGGAGTCACAGAATGTTTAAATAGAGTCGAGAAAGTTGTTAGTTAAGGCAAAATACAAGAATTCAGTGGTTTGTGAGAACTGTGCAAAAAAGATGGAAACAGCTCAGATGGACAGAAAAGAGAAAAGGAGGAGGGGGAAAAGAGAAAACATGAATGATTAAGCTACAGTTCTTGTGTCCCTTTTATTAAGACATCAAATTGGTTTTCTGAATATCTGCAGAAAAGAGAATCAAAAGGAGAAAGAAGAGAAGAGAGATTGTTTTTAAAGCTTATTTCAGGATCTGGTGTTCTTTGCATTTAGCTACAGAAAGATAATGGTAAAGTAAAATGTGTCTGTAGGCCTAACGAAGCAACAGTCATGGCTGAGATTGTGTCATCATTTTAAGCTTGGAATCAAATTCCAACATATGTCATCGACTGTTTGTCATAGCTGTCTGCGTGGATCCTCGTTATCAGACAAACTGATATCTTGATGAGTCAAACTAGAGAAAGCAGGAACCCTTGGAGGAAATCCCTCTTAAATTGATGTAAACTTGAACATTGGGAACAATTCAGGACGTCCACGCTCGTATTTCTGCACATAATTATGAATGATCCAATCTGCTTCATCTGCAAAACAGCAGCATACATCATGTTTAGGCAGACAACAAGACAGGGAGAAATGAAAGAGGAAGGAAGTGGGGATGTGGACACACACACACACATATTTACTCTCTCTCTCTTGAAAACAGAGCACCCTGCAGTGGTCAGGATCTTTCTGGAAAACCCATTTTCTTAACCCAAGTGTTTTGGCCAAAAACAGGGAAGGGGTTGTGTTGGTCAGTGAAGTAATGCGGAAGCTAGGTGACACACAATTAGTCCTGAGGGTTGTGGCCTTTTTGTGGTTGTGGTGAACTGTGAAATCCTAATGGTGATGTGTGATTTTGTGACTAACGTGTACGACTGCGTTGCTCATCGGTCGACACCCAGAAATACGAACGTTTCTGTTCACTGTGCGTTCGGGGGTGACGAGAACAGTCGGATTTTTCTGAGAACAAAACCGACAAGCAGATCTGGAATTTCCCCAAGATGATGAGATAAATTCACTGCAATAAACGAGGTGTTAAATGAACTTTTTTGAACCATCAGTCTGAGCTTTCTTTCTCCCTTTTCTCTCCTTTTTTCTAGATCTCTGGACGATGGGTTTGGACGACATAAGTTGAACTTGTTGTCCCCTGAGGAAAAAAAAAAACAAAAGAAGAAAAAATAATCCAGATTTTTGGTACGGAAGAGACTACAACCAGCATTAACAGACTTAGATGACAATGCTGCAGAATCCTTATAAATATATATAAATAGTAAATATGCAGGCAAATACATGTAAATGTAAACCATAGAAAATGATCTACAGATAGAAACACAAAAGACAACGTTGTGGACGATGGTGTAAAAACTACAAACCGCAAAGCTGTACATTGTTGCTGCTGCTGCTGCTGCTACTGCTGTACATTCAAGTACTTCACCTTCCCCTGCATACATGTATTTATGTTTAAAAAGTATTTATATGTTTATAAAAAGAGATATTTATAAATATGACTTTTATTTATGTACCATTTTGAAAATGAATACAGGCTGCAGATCAGTTCTGTTTGTTACCATTTTCTTTTGTCTTACACAATGTAAATGTTTAAGAAAAAAAAAGATAAAAAGAACCTCTATGTGCACTTAAATGCCATTTTCTGGGTGTTTTTTGTTGTTTTTTTTTACGAAAATTGGTCAAATTTAATCACTAACTTTTCTGGCTGATGATGTTAATTGGATGTAATTTCAGTAGGTTGTTTGTTCACTTTCCTGAATTAAAAAAAATAATTCTTGATTCAACTTGTAAGTAGGTTTCAAGACAAGTTTGTAATCAACAACTTGTACTTAAATCCATTAATGAAACAGAGTTCAAAGAATGTGGAGGTTTGACGTTCCAGTGTTACATTAAAAGTTCCATTTTGTGGCGTGAAAGTTAAAGCCGTCCTGTTTGTCACCCATCAGCAATCCGACTCCCCTAACTTGGCTGATTTCATCATCTCGTCGCCAGATGTTACCCATCGAGACTTCGCCACAAGCCAAAAGGCAGCTGCTCATCACAGCCAGTGTAGTAGCATCGCTGAACATTTTCTAAAACAACCGCAGAAAGAAAGAAATAAAACACTGAGTCAAGTGCAAATACAAGAAGAATTGGCTGGAAGCAGAGTCCCAAAACATTTTTGTTGTGTTAACAAACCGCACCCCGCCTTTTAATTGCATACCTGTAATTCTTCAAAGCATTTCAGGGACATTTAAAGGAACAAATACAGAGTTTATAGATTTATAGTGTTAAAGACATGAAGCGGTGACTTCACCAGTTTTACTGCAGTTATATTTAGAACTTGGATCGAGACCAAGGCCTTACTGTCACAACTTCAAGTTATATGATGGTGGTAATAAGAGTAAATGTCTCCATTTATATGGCACATATCTCTGTAGTCTGTAAAGCATAAACCAGCTTCTACATGCCATTTATGTTCCTAAAATAATAACATTTAACACAATTAAAGTCAGAGGATCTACACTGGATTGTATCAAATGTTAGAAAATTCAACCATAGTCTTTCTGCTTCTTCTTTTTTTTAAGAAAACCTTCTGCAATATACTGAAACAAAATGATTTCATATTTGTCAATCACTGTTTATTTTCTACCTAGTGATTCGAGAGCGATGGAGCTGAGGGGAAACAAAAACAGTCATTTATGAAATTTTTAAAAAGTAGAATTGTTGTTTAAGGTCATGCAATAAAACACACAAAGAAAACCATCAAATTGGATGTTTAAATTTAAAAAAAGGATAACATTTGTAGAAATGAAGTTGCTATTTCTTCTTAAAGGGTAAAAAAATCAATTTTGCCAGATAGACTTTTGAAAAAGAACTCCTGGTACAAAATTAACATAAATAATTGCTCGTATTTTAAATATTTCTGTTATTTATTTTTCTGTGCACAGCACATTGGATTTGTGATACTGCTATCATTGGTGAGAATCAAACAGTCAATAACCAAATAATTAACTGTGAAGCTCCATTAGTAATTATGGTAAAAATCATACAGGAGAAAACATCCCCCTAATTTTACAAATGTAATCTTATCATGAACAATATTGGCTGTTTGCTCAACAATACTGTGTTTTCTGACTGAAAAAATCCTAAAATCCTTGAGAGAAACTATTTCCCTCATCAATGCTTTCAAAATGACCTCTGAAACACAGTAAATAACAGGTGGGAGGATGTAGTTTGAGGATGAAAATTGTTGTATTCGGTCTGCAAATTCATCTGACGCCCTCTGGTGGGGCTGAAATCTGTTGGGAGTCTCTTCACAGCACTGCACCAAAATTCTTGAATGATCTTTCTCCTCAGAAATACTTTTAGTTTACTCTAGAATGATAAGAAGGTCGCCGTGAGACATTAGTACTAGTCGCAGCAAATATAAGCTTTGAAAAATTAAAGCAGAGTATGTATTATTATGTAGCATGAAGTACTTAAATCTATGAGACAAAATAAGAATCAGCTCTGGTTATAGATGTAAAACTCAATGCTGCCTCTTTGTGGTGTTGTGGGTTAATTACATCAGCCTCCCAATAGTACTAATACTATTACTATTGTTTGTCTAAAATATCTTTTTTTTCTAGTAGATTAAATTTATTTCTGTTACTTGCAGATGTGAAATGCTGGTCAAATGTAGGTTGTGGTTTTTAGTCCAAGAGATGTTTGCTGAAAAAAGTCTGATTCTGCTGAGAGCACATCAAGCTTCAAGTTCTTCTTATTTTTTATTGATAAACAGTTGAGTTGCAAAATCTTTTTATTTCAATATTTTATTAACATTATGGAGTTTCTGCATGCTGTGTTTGGATCTTGGACCACATCTCTTCCACAGTGCTGCCTATGAGCTTGCAAGATTCATCATCATCATCATCATGGGCAGAACCAGGTTTCTCCTGTGAAAAACTGACAGTTCAATAACCAGCAGAATACAATGAGGCAGCAAGAAGATCCAGGGTTCAAAACCAGGCTTGGGGTCTGATTCAACAGTTTGGATCTGAGGTGATGTTCTTAGCCAATCTCACCTTTTTGTTAGGGGGAGAGGATTCATTCAAAGATTTGTGTATTTGGCTGAAAATCTCATAGCTGATTTTTTTAATCAAGCACTTTTGATGTTCATCTTATTTAATTACTTTTTGCAGTGAATGACTTTTACATCATTTGATATTGCAGTACTGCAAAACACTTGTTACTATCAATGTATAAAACAAACTACCGTCTTAACTTGCCCCATAAGACATTAGGCATTAAATGAAATAATGAAATATATCCTTTGTTTTGTTTTTTTACTGACCTGTTCAGTCCATGATAACAGTTAGTCAGTCATGAAAAGAGGAATATCAGTTAATCAAAAAGGAGTTTAATCCCTTGTATCATATTTACGAGTATAATGTCATTTTTTGTTGTTTAATCTCAGAAAAACAAAAAAGTACAGAACAAGTGCTCATGCAGGTGTGTGAAATTTAATGTTTGTGAACAGTCTGTAAACAGCTCTTCCCATTCCTTGTCCATTCTTATGTAAAATGACACAGACCAGTTTGTTTTGAGTTGTAGTGACGAGATCAAAAAGTAAAATCTTCTCTCAAGGTTTCATCATCACCATTAGCAGAAAACTGTACCTTTTCTTTAGTTTTCTTGGAGTTTTGATCAAAGTTTAAATAGGAAACTTCCAGGGGGGGACATAGAACTCGGTTTTGTGATCACGTTAAAGAATTATAAAACTATTTATTTCAGAAATATTCTTTACTGTTGGTGTTTAATGGCTAAGTCAGATCTTTTTAACCCCTCTGAGTTTAACATTTTCTATAAACAAAATATGAAAAAGTTATTATAAATTGACACGCTGCTGGCCTCAGACCAGATCAGACCTAAACCACGTGGATTGATGGTTTACGGCAGTTGGCCTCAACAGCTGCATGAGGTAAACATGCAGCTACAATACAACTTCTCATGTTTTAAGAGTTAAAATTGTGTACTTTGAAAATCTCAGAATATTCAAAGAATAAACACATTAATGTTCACAACAAAACTATCGCCCCTTCATTTTTATAGAAAAATTATATTCTGTTCTGTTGAACGGAAATAACTTGTTTCTGAGAACGCAAATACGTCAACTTCTGATTGGCTTATACGGTCATGTGGGCGGGCCAACGTCAGGGCGCGGAGCTAGACAGAAAGCGTTTCTCCGTGCCGTCTGTCTTTCTAGTCCAATGTCCTGTGGAGTAGACACGTGCACGCAGTGAAGATTTTATTTGTCTCCAAATATCAAGTTAAACGTGTTTCATTGAAACACACAACAGAAACCATGGTGAAGTTAGCAAAGGTAATATGAATGTATATTCATTTTACTGTTAATGTTGTTCGTGTGCTGCGTGTTAGAAATTAATCCGTGTTTACGCCTGAGGCCTTAACGTTTTAGTTACTACGACTATGAGAAAATGAAAAGCAAACAATTGTTAAAATTATATGCTAGTATTTTGTAGTGATATGAAAAGTTTTGTCAAACTTTAGGGTTCGTCTTTCGAGATTGCTTTATTAATTTTTTTCGTAAAGCTAGGTTTTCCGTCAAGATTACGTTTGTGGCACGCTATTAGTTCACAGGCCTCGCTGGCCTGCTAACGCTAACCGAATTTTGAAGCTGGTATTTATGTGTCTATTCACTCAAACCAATGCATTTAATTTTCAGCAGAGACTTGTTTTTACTTTAAACTTGTCATTTAAGCCTCGCATCTTGAAGTGATTTTTCTACAAAAATTCCAGATACGCTGTGGGTTAGTTCATGTGCAGTTTTAGCATTAGCACGTTTCATTTTAAGAAACCATTTCTTGCATGATTTTAACGTAATACGTGACTCTGTTTTCTTTTTTTTATTTCGCCATTCAGTTGTTAGTGAGTCCGTTATGCGCTGGGTATCTAACTATTTCATCTGAATTTGAGAATATCTGTTCATTGTGAAAATTAGCCTATACGCTAGTAGACTGGCCTCATGAGCCCCACGTGGGTGGGTTCGTGCTCTGAGTGACACACGCGGTGATCAACCAAAACTAAGAAAATACTTTACGGTAAAAACGGACGTCGTGACGCTGTGTGATGGGAACCCATGTAAATATGTTCAATAAGCAGTATAATTAATTGAGTCAATTATAAGTAATAATAAAAAAAAAATTTTCTGTGCACATGTTAATAGTAACGGTCATTACCTGGAGTAGGATAGATATTTTTTAATTGTGTCATTTACTTTGATTAACCGTGTTTTGTGGATTCTAATGTATTTTATCAGGCAGCAAAACAGCAAATTCAGAAGAAAAAAGCCCCCCCACCCCCTAAAAAAGTGGAGGAGGAATCTAGTGAAGAAGACGGCAGTGAAGAGGAAGAAGAGGTATGTTGTCTATATAATTTTCAGTTGTTTACATTAAGTTGAAGGGGTTTTTAAAAAATATATCTATTTTTTTTTTTTAGGCTCCACCACCGAAAGTTGGAAAGAAAGCTACCCCAGCTGTCAAAAATGGCGTCAATGCCAAAAAGGCAGAAGATGATGATGACGACGATGATGATGATGATTCTGGTGAGCTACAAAATTCTGAGTCTTTTTTTTTTATTTGATACTTCTGAAGTTTTCCAGATCGAAATGATGAAATTAAAGAACTTAAAAGATGAACGTTTTCTAGTTGCATATAACATTCTCTTGACTGGCCATTCCCAAAGCGCTTTGTGCATTAGGTTTTTTTCAGTTTTAGGTTTGTTTTTTGGCATTCATTGGCGTTTTAAATCAGAGCAAGTTTTGATTTATGAATTAATAATCATCTACAGAAGAGTCATCTGAAGAGGAGGCACCGCCACCCAAAAAGACACCTGCCAAAGCTACTCCTGCAAAGGCAAAAGCCAAACCCACGCCTCTAAAAGCAGCACCTGCAAAGGCAGAGGAGTCAGATGATGATGACGACGATGATGATGATGACGGTATGTGATAGTTTAAAGCAGAATCACGTTTGTATACCTACTGTTACAGTTACAGATCTATTCGTAAATTTAATGGTGATATTCCCACTAGTGTTTTGTTTCGCGTGACACCTCGCCCTCCTTTTCTTGGCATACATGCAGTTGCTCAGTACTCATGTGTGTAATGTACGGAGGAAAATTAAAGTCAGCGCTATGTCTTCGGTACCGGTGTGTTTTATTGTCTGCCGGTTCTATCCTCAAACGCTGTTACATCGCTTATTTTAAACAAATGTAGTTTTATTTTTTTGCATTTCTCCCTCATATGAGCTACATAATAAGTTATTGTAGAAATCAATTTGATATCTGTGTGATTTGTGTTTAGATGAGTCAGAAGAGGAGGCCCCACCTCCCAAGAAAGCAGCAAAACCAGCTGCTAAACCCAAGGCAAAAGCCAAGGCTGCAAAGGAGTCCTCTGATGATGATGATGATGAAGAGGAGACCCCACCCCCTAAGAAAGCTACCCCCGCTAAACCAGCTGCCAAAGCAGTAGCAGCAAAGACAGCAGCTAAAGCACAACCTGCTGAAGAGTCATCTGATGAAGACGATTCAGAAGAGGAGGCCCCGCCCCCTAAGAAAGCTACACCTGCTAAACCAGCTGCCAAAGCTGCAGCAGCTAAAGCAAAACCTGCTAAAGAGTCATCTGAGGATGAGGAGGATGATGATGATGAAGATGGTAAGTGTGAATACTGGAATAGAACCATAAGTGAAACTGCTTTGTGTGTGATGATGAAAAAGGGACTTAATACTGATCATGTGTGATGTCACCTTTTATAAATCTGATGCTGTTTGACTGCGTATGAACGCACCATTCGGGTGTGGTTCCACTCAGACATGTTCATGTTTGATGTTTGTGTTGTGCAGACTCTGAAGAGGAAATGGACACCACTCCAGCTCCAGCAGCTGCTAAGGCAAAGAAAGCAGGCATGGTCAAAGCTAAGGAGGAATCTGAAGAGGAAGATGAGGATGATGATGATGAGGAGGAGTCTGAGGAAGATGATGGTGAGTTCTTCATGAATCAGATTAGCATCAGCGTGCTGCTTTTCCTGATATGTTGTGATTTATAAGGGATGCAACATTTTTTTGTGCAGAACCTCCTGCAAAACCTGCAAAGAGAAAGGCAGAGAGCAAAAAAGAGACGCCTCCTGCTAAAAAATCAAAGTCAGACGGTGAAGGTAAGAACATACACACATTTTATTAGAGTTCAGGGTGTTTAAGTTGTGCATTAAAAATGATAAACATGGAATCGTTTCTCTCTCTGTCAGCTTTATGTCTTTTTGTCGGAAACTTGAACAGCGAAAAAGACTTTGACGATATTAAAAATTCTCTGAGAAAGTTCTTCACCAAAAATGGACTTGAGGTTGTTGATGTTCGACTTGGAGGATCCAGGTAAGTCCTTCACTTTTAACTTCTTTGTCCTTCTAGCCAGACACAATTAAAGATTTTGTTAGTAATCAGCACAATAATAAGACTTCATCGCTTAAGCTGTTTCAAAAACATGTCAAAACAAATTGTAATGTGTTGTAACTCGTCTCATTAGGAAATTCGGTTATGTGGACTTCGCAACCGAGGAAGATCTTAATAAAGCTCTGGAGCTCAATGGCAAGAAGGTTTTGGGTCAGGAAATAAGGCTGGACAGGGCCCGCAGCAAAGACTGCACACAGGAAGACAAGAAAGGTAATTTCTGCTTTCATGGTAGATGGAAACAGCTCGATTCTTCCTCACAAGAAACACAAATGGAAGTTTTTGAGGTTTCAATATGCTGATATTGACTCCCACAGAGAGAGACGCCAAGACGCTGTTTGTGAAAAACCTTCCTTTCACTGCAACAGCTGACGACCTGAAAGAGCTGTTTGAAGATGCAGTGGAAGTTCGGTTGCCTCCAGGCCAAAACGGTTCAAACAGAGGGTAAGATTAAAGAGCAGATCCAACTCTTTTATTCATGATGTAGAACCCTAAGCTAGAATTTAGTTCCCTTCCGGGTATTAGAAGTAATCTTTGCTTGTTTTTCCAGCATTGCCTACGTTGTGTTTAAAACTGAGGCGGAAGCAGAGAAGACGATGGAGGAGACTCAGGGTGCCGACTTTCAGGGCAGATCCATCATTGTTGACTACGTCGGAGAAAAGAGCCAAAAGGGACCCAGAGTATCTGGTAAGCTGCTTACAGCATTTTGTCCAAGTCAACCTGGTGAGTCCGGTAATCATCCTCCCTCGGTCTTATCTGATCCGTCTCCCTCGTCTTCTCATCCTGTAGGAGTAGGGGCCGCCAACAAAACGCTGGTGGTGAATAATCTGTCCTTCAGCGCCACAGAGGAAGTGCTGCAGTCCACCTTCGAAAAGGCCGTCTCTGTAAGGATTCCACAGAAGGACGGCAGGCCTAAAGGGTAAATACTGATGGAGAGAATTAAACGTGCACCTTCTCATGAGCTCCTTTTAATCTCACCCATGATTACAAATGGATTCGCACGAGAAGCAGAGTTAATGCGTAGTTAGAACAGACTTTGCCCTCTCTCCTAATGGGTTTTGTCTATGTCTTCTGCGCAACAGTTAATGTAATAAAATCATGTTGGGTTTTAACATTTGATGCATTGTATGAATCTTCATGTTTTTGTTTTTAGTTTCGCTTTTGTGGAGTTTGAGAACACAGATGATGCCAAGGAAGCTCTGGAAAACCTGAACAACACAGACATCGAAGGGCGCACAATCCGACTAGAGTTTAGCCAGAACAGTGGTGGAAGAGATGGAGGCAGAGGAAACTCAGGTAATTTATAAGTTCTCTTGATTTTTATCCCAAAACGTTATGACTGGATTTGATGACAAACTGATCTCCTGACATTCTGTGAAGATGCAAAAGATAGTCAAGTCCTGATCTGGTCTCATAAAAAGCTTCATTTTAAAGCTAGAGGATTTTGTTCAGATGTTAATATTATATTTTTGATCATTTTTCCCATCAGGTCCAACAAAAACTCTTTTCGTGAAGGGTCTTTCTGAGGACACGACAGATCAGAGTCTACGGGACGCCTTCGATGGTGCAGTAGGAGCCAGGATAGTAACAGACAGAGAGACTGGTTCATCTAAAGGGTAGGTTTAATAAATGTTGATGCTTCTCGTGAGCACCGCTTTGCCTCTGCTGTGGCTTTGTACGGATTCGCATGAGAAGTAAATTAAGTTCACAGTTAAACAGACGGCTCCATCGGTGGGAGTTGTCCATGTCTGATGTGAGACAGTAACATGTTAGATTCTGTCTCCAGGTTCAGATCTGTGTTTTGAGTCTTGGTTAGAGATTGAAGGTGAAGCGATGTGTAACGAAGACTTTTTCTAAACAGTTTCGGCTTTGTGGACTTCGACAACGAGGGCGACTGCAAAGCAGCTAAAGAAGCGATGGAGGATGGTGAAATCGACGGCAACAAAGTGACTCTGGACTACGCCAAGCCCAAAGGTGAAGGTGGCTTTCGAGGAGGGAGAGGCGGCGGCGGTGGTTTCGGCAGAGGAGGTGGCTTCGGCAGAGGCGGCGGCTTCAGAGGAGGTCGTGGCGGGTTTGGCGGTCGAGGTGGTGGAGGCAGAGGAGGAAGAGGTGGACGAGGTGGTTTTGGAGGTAAGAAGAATCTCTAATGATTTAAATTACAGGATTTAAAAGGTTTTTGGCATTAAACGGTTGTCTTGTGTTGCTTCTCAGGGGGAAGAGGTGGCGGTGGATTTGGAGCCAGACCCCAGGGAAAGAAGATCAAGTTTGATGACTAAATTCTGGGTGTAATTTTATGTTTTTGAATGGACTCTGGTTTCATCAGTCTCAGAGCTTTTGGACATTCCAGAAAGCGTCCTCGGTATATTTATCTGTAAATGGGCATTTTTTTTAGCCCTTTGTTTAGATCCTTCTCACCTACTGCACCCTCCTGTGCCTCGATGGTACTTCTGACCTTTTCAACTTTTTAGTGCTACATGTGAGAACTAAATGTCCCCGAATGCAAACCTGCACCTCCTGCTCACCTGAGCTTTTTTCAAAAGGAGTAAAATAGAAATGGGTCTGACGAGTAAGTTCGCTGTGAAGAGAAAAAGCTTGTCAGAAATATTGTGTACATTTAAACAGTATGAGTTCATTTTACCTTTTGTAAAAAAGAAACATCTGTATCCATATTTTTGTTTTTATTTTGCCATTGTTTTCTCTAGATGTTAAGTTTTACTGTACTAAAATCATATTTTCATAGTCTGTCAGCTGAATTGTTTTTGTCACGGTTTGATGGCGCTAAATGTCAGATGGAAGATCTTCTCTGTAACATAAAATGTTTAGAGTACACTGACTAATTTCTTTCCCACATTTTGAGGTTTTCACTTGAAATAAAACCTCATTTTAATAATCCTTCTATTTGTCAAACTTAAATCTAAATTAGTTTTTAGCAGCAGGGTCTTTTTGTTCTTTGAAATAACCAAAATCTGGATTTTATGTTGTGTAAAGAGTTTTTTTCAGACGTTTCCAAACATTTGCTCTGAACTGACAGGAAACATTAAAGATAAATGTGACGACCTAAATGATCCTGTTCAAAGAGTAGGAGATGGTGTCGGATTTGTGTTCAGATTTTATTTAAACGTAACACGAAGATCTGAGATAAAGTTGATGAGTTGATGAAAGCTGAGATGAGTTGGTTGCAGAGAAACAAGCAAATCCCTGGAAAGTGAAAAATTAATTTTCTCAGAAATGGGGAAAAAGTTTTGAATAAATTAATTAGCTAAAGAAAATGAGTTTAGCATTTAAGAAAAAATGGACAAGCTGACTGGTTTGAGATCTGTGAAGAAAGTTTATCAAACTTTGCAAGTGCATACAAATTAACCAGATGATGGCGCTATCGCTTCATAATTTTTGGACTGTTCTGAGACCAGTTATGCTCGTCTATCAGCTCTGAAGATGAAGTCAGTTTCTGGTTTGCTGACAAGCTCTTAAAAAATGAAAATATTTTTATATAGAAGTTGATGTATTAGATATTTCAGACCGATGGTCGATTCACGGTCAGATTCTGGATCAAAAAACTTAATTGTGATCCTTTGAATGTGAAAGATGTGCAACATGTTGATTCTAGTAAGAAGTGGGAAGATTTGAGTTGTGAGAAGANAAATGTTTAGAGTACACTGACTAATTTCTTTCCCACATTTTGAGGTTTTCACTTGAAATAAAACCTCATTTTAATAATCCTTCTATTTGTCAAACTTAAATCTAAATTAGTTTTTAGCAGCAGGGTCTTTTTGTTCTTTGAAATAACCAAAATCTGGATTTTATGTTGTGTAAAGAGTTTTTTTCAGACGTTTCCAAACATTTGCTCTGAACTGACAGGAAACATTAAAGATAAATGTGACGACCTAAATGATCCTGTTCAAAGAGTAGGAGATGGTGTCGGATTTGTGTTCAGATTTTATTTAAACGTAACACGAAGATCTGAGATAAAGTTGATGAAAGCTGAGATGAGTTGGTTGCAGAGAAACAAGCAAATCCCTGGAAAGTGAAAAATTAATTTTCTCAGAAATGGGGAAAAGGTTTTGAATAAATTAATTAGCTAAAGAAAATGAGTTTAGCATTTAAGAAAAAATGGACAAGCTGACTGGTTTGAGATCTGTGAAGAAAGTTTATCAAACTTTGCAAGTGCATACAAATTAACCAGATGATGGCGCTATCGCTTCATAGCTATCAGCTCTGAAGATGAAGTCAGTTTCTGGTTTGCTGACAAGCTCTTAAAAAATGAAAATATTTTTATATAGAAGTTGATGTATTAGATATTTCAGACCGATGGTCGATTCACGGTCAGATTCTGGATCAAAAAACTTAATTGTGATCCTTTGAATGTGAAAGATGTGCAACATGTTGATTCTAGTAAGAAGTGGGAAGATTTGAGTTGTGAGAAGAAGGATTTCAAGAAGACTGTCTCGCTCCACAGGAGTCGTGTCACTGCTGTGTGTTTGTTTACCTTAAGTTTCTTCTGCTGTGGGTCTCTGTCTGGTATCATTAAGTGGATGTTTCCAGTGTTGCAGCATTTAAACAGTCTGACCTTCACCTCATTTCTGTTTGCACTCGATAACCTCTGAAAAGGCGTATCCAGTCTCATAAAATGTCCCGTGAACTCACCGTCCCAGCTGCCTGGTAGGAGGACCTGATCTTTGGCAGTTCTCCTGTCAGTGACACCAGCGGACAGCAGAACGCTGTTATCTGATGGTTCTGTGAGCTGAACAGAGATCTTTGTTCCTGAAGGTGCCTCAGGACACGAGGATCTGATGACGACACCAATGAATAACTCTATTTAGATATTTGTTGCCTCCTGTGTTTGACACTGGCAGAGGTCATGCTCACTTGTGTATGATGTGGCACCATGACCAGCGTGAGTTTTTCCCTCATATCATAAAGATATTCCCAATATCATCTGCAGAGCATCAGATTAACTACAAACCCATCACCTCCAATAATTCCAACAATATTTGCATTTTTTTTTCATTTCAGAATATAAAATAAAAGGAGGTACCAAACAGATTAAAAACTGATACCCATTTTATTTGTTTAGATTATCTAACATGATTCTCTGAGTGTCATTTACGAAACATCTCCTGTCATTGTTGCAGTGCCAAGGTGTCAAACAGGAACAATGAAACATAAACCCACAATGACTTGGCCTTGTTTTTCCATTAAAAAAAAAAAAACAGGAATCTGACCCTACAATATACACTGCTCAAAAAATAAAGGGAATACACACTAAAAAGACATTCTAGATCGGAATTAATATTAAATCCTTTGTTCTTTACAGAGCTGAATATCTGGCAACAAAATTACAAAACACCTATCAATGGAAATTAAATCTATCAACCCATGGAGGTCTGGATTTGGAGTCACACTCAAAATTTCAATCCAACATTGATGTAATGTCCTTAAATCAAGTCAAAATGAGACTCAGTAGTGGGCGTGGCCTCCACATACCTCCCTACAACACCTGGGCAGCTCCTGATGAGGTGGTGGATGGTCTCCTGAGGGATCTGGTCCCTGGACTAAAATATCCACCAACTCCAGGTCTGTCTGTGGTGCAACATGGAGTGAGACATGATGTCCCAGATGTGCTCAATTGGATTCAGGTCTGGGGACCATGTGGGGCCAGTCCATAGCAACAATACCTTCGTCTTGCAGGAAATGCTGACACACTCCAGCCACAAGAGATCTTAATGTGTCTTGCATTAGGAGGAACACAGGTCTCACAAGGGGTCTGAGGATCTCATCTCAGTACCTAATGGCAGTTAAAAGTGAGTATTTGTCACTACCACTTCCATGGTTGCCATGGTTACTGGCCTGTATATGGGAAAGAGCTGAAGCTCAGCAGAGAGGGAGGTTGTTTCCACATGTAAAAAAACACCAGAAGCAGCATTTTAGTTTTGTTGTTCTATATGTAAATCCAAGTGAACGCTTTCCTCCACAGACTGAGCTGAAACAGACTTCTTGTTTTCCTGTAACAAAGAACCTCCTTTGACCTGGAGTAACACCTCGTTTTCTGATTCTAGTTAAACTTATACAAATGAAAATAAGAAACTGTGGAACAGAAAAAAATGTTGATGCATCTAATCTCACAGCATCAGCTACTGACCAGGACCATGAGGCCTTTGGAAATGTCCAAGCTGGCCTGTGCCGGCTCACCCCATCAGGTCAGCGTGCTGCTGTAGGAGCGGGGACTGAGCTGGGCTCCATCGCTGAACGCCACTCACGCCACTCACCGTATGAATCAGCTCCCTCTGCTGCTCCTCCTCCAAGAAACAAACTACTATTCAAATGCAGTCTCCTACCTAGAAAAAATTTAGAGTTGCCAATTAACCTCATGCATCGTTTTGGTCTGTGGGAGGAAGCTGGAGTCCCTAGAGAAAACCCACACATGCATGAGGAGTACATGCAAACGCCATGCAGAGAAGGTATGGTTTCAAACCCAGCACCTTATTGCTGCAAGGCAACAATTTTACCAACTGTTCCAACGTGTGTTCCTACAAAGTAAAATGTGCTTTACTTAAAAGAAACAACAACATTTTTATGTTCACCTTTGGGGGTTTTAGTGTAACAAAATTGGTTCACTCGTTTTGGGTCTTCTCAGCCCTCATGACACCCAACCGTCCAGATTATGTTATTATGTTATTAAACAGATTAAACAAACAAAAAAAAACCTTAATGACAAATAAGGAGAACATTACTAAATAAAGACACATTTGCAGTAACTGGCATTTTAAAGTTTCTTTTAGAATACAATCCCTTCTTGTAATTTTCACTGAGACTCCTGACGAGTGCTGCTTTCAACGACCTGTTTTAAAACCGGAATAGTAAACCTGTAAAACTGAAAAAAAAAACTCAGCAAAACCCTGAATTTTTAACTCAAACGCTCCTAAAAGGGCTTTATACTAATAAGACTGAAACACGCCGGATCTGAGATTAAATACAGTGGTCGACGGTTATATGCACGCCCCTGATGCCCAGCCAATTTGTGCATAAAAGCGTAGCGTGCAAAAGCGGGAAAAGCCCCCCTTTTTCAGAGGGTTTTACAACATGTACAACAGTTCGTATTGTTTTTATATAAAAATTCTGTCTGTCGCCAAGGTTCCTGCTGTTGCCATTTAAATCCACATAATGCCATTTATATTTGTATGTAAACAGCTGCTGTAATTAATTTAGAAAAAAACATTTGCGTTGGGGACGTAATAACGGCTGGCTTTTTGTTGTTTCCCGCCGAGAGAGTTAGCCCCGCCCCTCCGCCTAACACTGTAACCGCTCGTCGTCGTCTTCGTTACTTTGCCTCCAATAACAACTGATATTTCAACGTTGGAAAGAGGGAGAAATACGGTTATAAAATGGTGAGTCTGGCAGGTAAATGCGTCGTGTTTGAAGATTTAAAGGAAGTGTTCAACTTCTCAGTTTGATTCGTTTATGTCCAAAGTAACTCAGATTCATGCCATCAAACGCGAGAACGTTTGAGTAGGGATTTTTCTTCTTATACTGGGAGCAAACAGAAAGTTACAGCTGTCATTTTCTAGTCTGACCTGGATAGATTAGGCCCTCTTGGTCCGTGAATGTTACATAGGTGTGAGCGTGTGTGAAGGGGGTCAGTTTCAGGTTTTTGAAAGCCAAAAGTAAAAACGCAATATTTAACAAGTGTGTGTGACAGTTGAGTGTCTTCACACCTGAACAACCGTGACAACAAACTGAGAACATACGTTATTCATCGTTTATTTATCATAATGGCGTTCTGTATCCTAACAGCCTGTTACCATGGCAACGCGTTACAACGAGAGATATTAAATAGTCCACTCAGCCAATTTTTGTGAAAAACTTTAAATTTCAATGCTAAGAAACAATATTATTGATATCTGATGTAAAACAAACTGAAGGGACTCACTCTGGAACAGCTGAGCAGCATCAAATCAGTTCACATTCTTTCCTGCTGTGATTTTGTAGAAAATGTTCTGTGTATAAATAGTGTCCATTAGGTGTTTGTTCTGACCTGGACTCGTCTCATTCTTCCAGTTCAACTGCAATTACCTGATTATGAGTTCACTGACACTCACCAGCTCATGTTGCTTGAGGAGAGAAAATGGGACGTTGTGAAGCTGAAACTCGTGTCTCTCTCTTCTAGCGTGAATGTATTTCAGTGCACGTTGGCCAAGCCGGCGTCCAGGTTGGAAACGCATGCTGGGAGCTTTACTGTCTAGAGCATGGCATCCAGCTCGACGGACAGATGCCCAGTGATAAATCGATTGGAGGAGGAGATGACTCCTTCAGCACGTTTTTCAATGAGACTGGAGCTGGAAAACACGTTCCTAGAGCCATCTTTGTGGACCTAGAGCCCACCGTCATCGGTAAGTCCTGTTTGGGTTTTTATCAGAGTACAGGACCCGGGATTGATGGAGGTGTAAAGAGGTGTGTGTGTAATTAAATTAGTTTTCACTGTTCTTCAGATGAAATTCGTGCGGGACCTTACCGGCAGCTCTTCCACCCCAATCAGCTGATCACAGGGAAGGAAGATGCAGCCAACAACTATGCCCGAGGTCACTACACTATTGGAAAGGAAATCATTGACCTGGTTCTTGACAGAACTCGTAAACTGGTGGGCTTTACTTTTATTTACATTTTCTAGGTGTTTTCACCTGAAACGTGTAGTAACAGTTTGAAACTCTATCCTGTTTTAGGCTGACCAGTGCACAGGTCTCCAGGGTTTCCTCATCTTCCACTCATTCGGAGGAGGAACTGGTTCTGGATTCACCTCCCTGTTGATGGAACGCCTGTCTGTGGATTTTGGCAAGAAGTCCAAACTCGAGTTTGCTGTTTATCCTGCTCCACAAGTGTCCACAGCCGTGGTGGAGCCCTACAACTCCATCCTGACTACCCACACCACCCTGGAGCACTCGGACTGCGCCTTCATGGTGGACAACGAGGCCATTTACGACATCTGTCGTAGGAACCTGGACATTGAGCGTCCCACCTACACCAACCTGAACAGATTGATTGGACAGATCGTGTCCTCCATCACTGCCTCCTTGCGCTTCGATGGGGCCTTGAACGTGGACCTGACAGAGTTCCAGACCAACCTGGTGCCCTACCCTCGTATCCACTTCCCCGTGGCCACCTACGCCCCCGTCATCTCAGCTGAGAAGGCGTACCACGAGCAGCTGTCTGTGGCTGACATCACCAACACCTGCTTCGAGCCCACCAATCAGATGGTGAAATGTGACCCTCGTCACGGTAAATACATGGCCTGCTGCCTGCTGTACCGAGGCGACGTGGTCCCCAAAGATGTCAACTCCGCCATCGCCACCATCAAAACCAAACACACCATCCAGTTTGTGGACTGGTGTCCCACTGGCTTCAAGGTGGGTATCAACTACCAGCCTCCCACCGTGGTTCCTGGAGGAGACCTGGCCAAGGTGCAGAGAGCCCTGTGCATGCTGAGCAACACCACCGCCATCGCCGAGGCCTGGGCCCGTCTGGACCACAAGTTCGACCTGATGTACGCCAAGAGGGCCTTCGTGCACTGGTATGTGGGGGAGGGCATGGAGGAGGGGGAGTTTTCTGAGGCCCGGGAGGACATGGCGGCCCTGGAGAAGGATTATGAAGAGGTGGGAACCGAAAGTGTGGATGGAGAAGAAGGAGAGGGAGAGGAGTACTGAATTGTCAGAGTGAATGTTCTGCGTGTTCATGTGTCTGATAAAGTTTTTTCAATGTGTTTGATAAAGTTTTAAAGCAGAATTTCAAGTTTCTTTAATGAGAATGAGGTATCTAAAGGGTCTGGTGCAGTCCACCTTCTGGACTCTGAGTACTGAACTTTATTTTAGGATTTGATTCCCTGGAATTGATAAAATTCAGACTTGTTGCAGCACTTAAACACAGGTTTATCAACATCTCACACATACAAAAGATTTTTTTTCTGCAATTTTCCATCTTGCTTGAGGTAAATAACAAAGCAGACTGAATGTTCAGGAAGGGACAGACATCTTGTTCAGACATGAGGACAGACAGGATGCAGATACGTGATGCTTTCAGCTTTTGGACCTTTTAATATTACATCTGGCTTCTTGACTGGCTCCAAAATAAACTTCAGCCACATGAGGTTTTACTCAAACCAGAAGACCAGCTAGAAGAATAAAACCAGCCGAGTACCAGCAGCTTGTGGTGAGTTCACATGCAGTTTGAAAAATTAGATTAAAAGTGTTTAAAATTGTTTCTGGTTCTTCTGTTGAAGATTCTTGAACACATCAGACTTGAGTTGGTTCTGCAGTGAAGTGTGAAGGGAAGGTCGGGGTGTGGAGTCAGATCCGAAACCAAATAAAAACTGTTCCAGGATTTAAAAATCAGCTTTCCAAAACTATCATGAGATCTAATGAAACAAATTAACTCAAAGTTAAAAGAATCGTGTTCTGACTCGGTGCAGTCAGCTGCAGTACCTGTGGAAATCCAGCAGGGGGCGCGTCAGATGCCCTGCGCCGGCCAGCTGACGAAATGGAACTGCGTGAGCGTGCACGTCTTCTGCGTCTGCACGTTCTGCAGGTAAAAACCATAGACGTGTGTATAAGCTTAATGGTAGCCTATGGTAGAAACTGCACACCAGATGTGTTCTGACACCATGTTCACTTAAACAAAGGAAATTTTAACAGTGTTATCTGCAAACTGACACACAGACAGATACCTTCAGACACACACACACAAGCCTCGTACATGTGGTAGAGGAAGGAGCCTTCATCAGGCCAGTAATGGTCACACTGTTTCTCGCCGTCCTCCACTAAAGCCATCATCATCACGGTGCAACCGTTTTCCTACACCATCCAGCACAACGACTCGTAAGAATGAAGTTTCTCACACACACACACACACACACACACACACAGGCAGGGTCCAATCCACTGACTAACCTGCTAGAAGTCAAAGATGGTGTGGGACAGGGGTCCCTGGGTGGTGACGCAGGCTGGCATCCAGGGGTCATGTTCAATCTGCAGGCAGGTGGACAAGGAGAGAAACCCCATCCAAGAGGCTTTTATTTTGGTAAACAGTTTGAAATCTTTGGGTTTCTGCTTGAAACCACCAGATCTCTTTCTAACATTTTTTCCTCTAACAGTTAGAAGAGAACAGACTCACGATGGTGCTGGTGTCGATGTAGTCTGAACGTGAGGGTGGTCCTCCATGTAAGCCTTTAGGAGGAGTCACATTCTGTTATTTTATACAGACAACACCAAGGCTTCCTCTGGCGAGCACATGGAGGGCTGGCAGCTCCTTCTGTTCCTCCTTCCACACACCTCCTTAGACTCTATGCTGACAGACACACAGCTCACATTGATGTGCCGTCCTGGATGAGCTGCACTACCTGACCCACTTGTGTGGGTTGTAGACTCCGTCTCATGCTCCCACTAGAGTGAAGCACCACCAGCATTCAAAAGAGACCAAAACATCACCCAGAAAGCAGGAAGTGAGAAGTGGTCTGTGGTCACCACCTGCAGAACCACTCCTTTTGTGGGGATGTCTTGGTAACTGCCTGTAATTTCCACCTGTTGTCTATTCTATTTGTAGAACAACATGTGAAACTGATTGTCAATCAGTGTTGCTTCCTAAATGGACAGTTTAAATTCACAGATGTGTAATTGACTTGGAATTACATCATATAAGCGTTTCCTTTATTTTTTTCTAGCAGTGTAGCTGGGAAATAAATAAATTCTTCATTTTCATATATATCTGTAGTTTATTCTTGCAGGAAACTGCTTGGCCACACGGCAACAGGCTGCAGTGGATGTGCCAATTTGGAGTTTTTAACTGCTGGAATTGTTCCTCTGACTGAAAACGAGTATAAAAAACATAAATGTGACGCTGCTTTTGAAAACAATCACACTGCGTCAGTAAAAGCAAAATGATTACAAGAAGTTTTTATAATATTTGTCGAGTCTTCTCACACGCAGGCTGTATAACAGGAAGTGCTATCACTGCGAGTAATCTTTTCTCTCAAGCGAAGAGTTTCCTTTTCAGCTTGGTAAACACCAGTTCAAGAAAGAATATATATTGGAGCTTTAGTGTGAAAACTTCCATCTCCATCCTGCAAACTCACCGGCCAAACGGACATCAAAAGCTTCCTCCAATTAGCGTCAGCAAATATGAAGCTCAGGGTCTGAATGCAGACTCATGTTCTCACTTACAGGCAAACCTCATCACCAGGGTGGGAAACCTACAGTAAATCCTGACCGGAGCTTCAAAGGTCAGTCACAAAGCAAGTCATGTGTGGAACTCAAAGACAAAGTAGCTTTTAGATTTGGGGTGTTCTCAGCAAACGGCGGTTAGCCACAGCTTTCAGGAAGCTGGCAGGAAAAGGAAAAACAAAAAATTTGCTTTGTTTCCTGTTGATCAAAAACATTTCCAGTAATGTGGGATTTATAATGATACTGTTAGGGTACAGAGTTTTTTGGCTTGTATTCCTCCATCAGACCCGACCATCCAGGGTCCCTCTGCTTGGGCACATGGCTATTCTACATGGATTCTAGTTTGATGTCCGCCTGCTCGTCCAGTCGAACTAATTTGTGTCTTTAGTTTGCAAATGCTCCAGTTTACTTAAATCCTTTAATCAATTTATTTTGTTTTCGATTTACAGTTTAAACGTGTTCTAACTTTCCCTCAGATGCATCAATTTAAATTTAGTTGTGCAAGAAATACGGTGCAAAGCTGCAGGACAGTCACATGATCTGTAAAAAATGTTTTGTCATTATTCACATGATTCCTTTGTCAGGTCATATGGAACTAATCTCACTGATAAATGATCCAACAATCTGACAATAGGAACAAATCTGCTCCAAGGTTTGACTTCAGGTCACTTCTCTGTTGTCTGGTAACACAGGAGACAGTTAAAGGAGATAAACGTTGAGCTGTTCCTGTAAAGAAGATCTAGTTACCGTGTAGCTGTTGTTCCTCAAGGAGACGGTGAAGAGGAAGAGATTTTTATTTGTTTTGCAACGTTGGCCCAGATCTTCGTTTGTGTCGACAATAAAACTCTTTACAATATATTACAGCAGGTGTGTGCACGGATCCACTGTGCACTAAACTGTGTTTAAGTATAAAATATTTGTATTTTTCTCACATTATTATGAACTTTAATTTCAAATTCCGATACAATCAGCTGAGACAAACACGTTGTTCCGAGCAGATCGTTATGACTTAGTTTGCTTGAACATATAAGATTTGCATGAGTGTTTCGTTTTTTAGCACATGTTCCCATAGCAACACCTGAACCTTTTGTTACATGATCTGATTTCTATCTAGATTTTAGGAGCTGATTAGCCACGACACAATCTAGGACAGACAGCTGGTTGGTGAAGGTTTTTTATTTACAAATGTACATTTTGATTTTTAGATTTTTACATACATTTAAAAAACATTTACACGTAACCATCACCTGAAATACCCCCCCGGCAACCAGGCTTCTAATCATTAAACATGTTAATCTGTTACTTTAAATTAAATTTAAGAACCCCCAAAGCAGGAGAACAATAAATTCACACATACACTCGTACCAGCAATAAAATTAATTCACAGTGTCAATGTAAACCCTCATCCAGATTCGTGTCAAGTATATCAGCGAATTCAAATCCACAGACAGTGTGTGTAACAAGTGTAAAGACACTTTTGAAGGTTTCCAGTAGCAGACATGCAGTGGACCTCTAGATCAAGTCAGACATGGTTCAAAACGTTAGTCATCGGGACAGTCAAGAAGCTCTGAAAGTGGTCAGTGATTAAGTTCTTGTTTGAATGAGGTAGTCCATCCATTCAGTTACCAGTGGTTACTAGGTGAGAGGCGGGGTCAGAGGCGGGGTCAGGTCGCCAGTCCATCACAGGGCCACAAACAACCAGTCTCACACACACACAGAAACACCTATCTTGTTATTTTCTTTAATCTTCTCAAACTGAATGTTCACTCGTTTTTGGAGCCTTTTGCAGTGACACCCGACACCAAACTTCTCTGATCCGTCACGTGTTACAGATAAAAGGTTCATGAGGCCCTGCGACTCATACGAGTAGCTGGAACTTACAACATGTTCCAAAAATATTCACAACAAATTTTCTCTCTAGTTTTCTCATAAAATGTATCTACAATCTATTTTAATTTGGTTACAGTGAGTCACAAAGTGCGAGAAGTGTGCGATAACTCCGGGAGGGTCACAGCGACCTCTCATGCTGAGCCTTGACTGGAGACAAAAGAATAATCAACTTTTAGAGCTCAACAAACATACAAATGAAATAAGGAGGAACTGGTAACAAATCAAGACACTTTGCAGCTAAAATTTAGGGAGAAAAATGTCACAAAAAACATCTTAATTCAGTTTTACAGTGTCAAACTTATCAGTTTTATGTGATTTCAAATGCAAATGTGTGTATTTTCTCACAGTTTTGTGTCTCTAACTTATCACTCAGCGAGATACTGACTCAGAACATTATCTTTCTCAACCTTGAAATTTTCCCCCAAAACTGGAAGGGTTATATCTTCAATGGAGCTGTAATCATTTTTCAACAAAACACTTAATTTACAAACAGGCATTTTAATGCAGGGAACACGGGGGAAAGTGTGTACCTGCTTGTAGCAAAGCTAAAATGTTTTTTAAAAATATTTTCAACAGAGCCCGTGATTGCACAAAAAAATAAAGAACAAGAATAAAACCCTCCAACAGAGTCAAATATTTAACAGTAGAAAAAGTGACTGTTGTTCTTTGGTGTGCTTTTTTTCTCTGAAACTGAGTTCTGACACTCTTGAGCTCTTCGAAAAATAATTTACTTTTGAGGAAATTCCTCCAAAACTTGCTGAGAATCAGCCATTAAACGATGGCTTCGCTCTCTCTCCACATAAAGGAGAGGTCAGACGTGAAGTTCGTTTTCCATCATCTTCATCGTACTTGCGCGTTCTTTTGGCGTCCCATGAAGCTCCGCTTGTAGCTAAAGGAGTTCCACTTTCTGCGAGCAGACCAGGTCACTGTTAACCAGGTGCCACATGTGCATGAGGTCCGACGGAAGCAGCTTGTGCACCACAATCATGTTTTTAAAGAAACAAGGTTCTCGGTTCATTTTGCTGTTCTTATTTTTCACCAAGCCGAAAGTCTTAAAGGCGTTGTGTTTGACGGGTGTGACCTGCAGCGCCTCCAGACACATGCCCAAGAAGACGTCATCGATGGGGTAGAGCTCAAGATTCTCTGCAGCCCAGTGTAGCCTCCGGGCCAGGGTCCCGTCCATCAGGAACCCCCCTCCCCCAGCGTATGGAGGGTAGTACGTGCTATTATACAAAGCGTGGGGGATATAATATTTATTTTCTTTTTTACGAATAGGCTTCGCCTTGAACATCACATCACCCACAAACAGATTTGTGACATGGCTGCTGCTCTCCAAGAACTCAAAAATGTTCTCCACACTGACAAAGACATCATCGTCCCCCTTGAAGACGAAGTGGACTCTGGGGCAGTAAGTGTGGAACCACTTGAGAAAATGAATCTCCTTGAGAGTCAGATTGAAGAAAGTGTCTAAGAAGTCCCACTGAAGAATATCCCCGTAGATGTAGTCTTCATACTCCACTAGCTTCTGATGGTTTGCTCGTTCGGCCTCGTTAGACGGCTTACCCAGCAGGAAGAGGGTCTTTACCCTCTTGCCGTTCACCAAGCCTTCTTTGCCCCAAGTCTTTCGAATGACCTCTCTACGGTCATGCTGGGTCGCCACTGATTTAATCACCATCAGTAAATAGATCTCCCCTGAGCATTTCTCTGGGTGGTTGAGAAGCATGGGGAAAAAACGGCAATGCCGGTAAAGCATGAACTGTTTGAAGTTTTCATCCAGGCCCCTGAACCACGCCTGGCTGGTGAAGTTGAGGTTGGCGCTACAGTTGGAGCTGGTCACATCCCAGTGACTGAGGCTGCTCTCCTCTGTGATCCTGGGCTCCTGCGTGGTGGACACAGCTTTAGGCTGTTGCCTCTGCCTGCTGGTCTTCCAGAAGCTTTTCCACGCAGGGTGCGAGCGAGGCGTCTCTTTCAGGGCGGCTCCGGGCTCGACTCCCTGGGAAGGATGCATCCGAGCCTGCCTCTCGAGCTCAAAGGGAGCAACCATATTGATGCTCCCCTTCTGGACGACGGTCAGCGCCACCACAGCCAGGAAGAACATGACACTCACCCGCTTATACACTCGCCAGCGATCTCTGTTGTTCATTCTACAGGAAGACAAAAACCAGTGATTGACGTTTAGATCAAGAATCAGCTTCCTGGTTTAGAAGCTTCTGATCAAAGACAAGAAAAGTCTCAGGAAACAACTGCAAGTTTTCTTTGTAACACATATTTAAAACCTTATTGAATCAAACAGTTTTTAAAAAACTTTGTGTTGTATAGTGTCTCACACAGAAAGCAACAACGCTTAAGAATAAGAACGTGAGACTTGTGTATTCTTCATGTTCCAAAACAACATGAGGAATGTACGTACTACAGATTCTCATATTTCAGAAAATTCATGCCAGGGCTCGTTTTATCCTCTCCCTGTTAGGCCCCTCTCCCATTTAGGGGGTCTTCACCGCTCCTTTAATCATCCAGGAAATGGTTAATTTATCAGATAGAAGCTCGTGAGCTATGTAACCCTTAAAATGTGACAGGTGAACAAGATGACAGTGAAAACTGCTCAGCTTCATCAATAACTTGGAAAATCATCTTTGGTAACATGAAGCATGTTCTGAAATAAAATAGTAATAAGCTTCACATTTACAGTTGATATAAATAGGAGTTTTTAAATTAAGCGTAAAAAACATTATAATTTCCCAGTAATTCTGCCTTAATATTCAGTTGAAACAGTCAGTTAAACAAGAAGTAAAGCTTCTTTCATCAACGAGATCAAACTTACATGTTCTCCTCGCTGCTTTGGACGAAAGTGAGCAGTTCAACCAGGGAAAAGCGGAACAAATCAGAAGCAACAGATTCAGCGTCTCTTTCAGGTTTTTAAGTGGAAAAAAGGGAGCAAATCTGGGCGTAATCCTTTCAGAAAGACCGGAGTGAAGTTTCCCTGCTCCCTGATGTGCGCGCGTCTGTGTGATCGATGCTGCGCGCGCCTTTAAAGGCTCCGTTACGTTGAGCGCACGTGTAACAGGATGCGGATGAATGAACCGTGCGTCCACGCAACCGTAACGGAGCCACCGGAGACCGACGCTCGGTAAACCTTCTGTTTACACACCAAACAGGTTTTTTTTTTTTACTGTTTCTCACATCCAGGAACTCAAACACAATAGAAACTCTGAGTTTTACAACCAACTGTTTAGAGTAAATGAAAAAAAAAATCTCAAAGCCTTATTTAAATAGGCCTAAATAGTCTCCAAAAGAGGTTATAAACATTAACAAATAAAGATGTGCTGGTAATTTTAACCCTTTAACCAGCAAAGGTCTGTAAAAACGTACAGATGACTTTTACATCTCCCCATTACTATAATATTGCTTCTATTAATATCTAATTTTAAATTCACATCTCAACAAAACCTGATCCTGAACTAAAAATCTTTCTTTTCATTTGCTGTTTTAAAAAGATTTTTTTTCACCTTTCATTATTTCCATTATTTCACCTCAGTGAAGGTCTCAGTAAAGTTGGTTTGACTTCTGTGACTCTCAAGCTGATTGAATGCTTTACTGCAGTCACAGCAAGGGCCCCGGGTTTTATCAGCTTCCTGGCCCCTGAATAACAGGTTTTTAAAATCTCATAAAGGTGAAATAGACACATTGTAGACACATTTCCAGTAAGGTTACTGTAAAATAATTTCTTCACATTTAAGATCAGAAGGACATGCAACTCTATTTCTCTTTGTTTTGCCACCTGTCATCGTCTCTTCTTGATTACATTTAATATGTGTTGTGGTAAAAAGTGTAACCCCCCCCCCACACACACACACACAGACACACACATTTTCATGGTGCAGAGAAAGAACAACAAACAGTCCCTCGTGCTTCATAACAAGAGTTTTCAGTATGAACACAGCTGTGATTCCAAATCTCTTCCTTCCTCTCCATCTCTCTCCATTTCCTGTATCCAACCAGCCATCCTTCTCAAGCACATGTGCATCCTGTTGCCTGCTCGCACTGTTTTCCCGTTTTGATTCAAACCCCCCCCCCCCGTCTCTGCGTGTTCTGCAGAGGAGCGAGGCGATGACAAACTTCACAGTGCCTCGACTTTCCTCAGCTGATAAAACAAAGTTTGTCACCGGAGACGAAGAAAAGCATCAAGCCAAGAACAAAAGCTGGTTTAACTCAAATCAGTCTGAAACAAGTTAAATAACGTCCCCTTTCATTGATCTAATCAAACGTTTTCCTTTAATCAGTCCTAAAACGAATAAAGTGAATATATAAAACATTAATCAGACTAATGATAAGGTCACCAGTCACTGAGTGTTACTGGTGATTTGAAGTTCAAAGACCTTAACCATGCAAACGTAGTTAATTATTATAGACATATTTTTGTATCTGATCAAGTACCTTTTGTATGATAGATGAGTCATACTGACCTGGAAATGGAAAGTTAAGGACTTGTTCTCGGTAGATAATATTGCACAATTTGTTTTGTAACACCTTTGTCTCACACAGGCAACATCAGTGATAACTTTTCACTCAACAACGTAAAAGCAGTGATAATTGTTGTAATTTAAAATGAAACGTGAACGTCAGAGGGAGCTGAAAGATTTGGGACGTAAGAAAAGCCGATTGTTCATAAGAAACAGAAACACACCTGGAGAGACTTGTGTGAAATCACTTTCATCAACTGACTGAGGGAGATGAAGGGACCTCAGAAAGGCTGTTTAGC